>CAOKZL010004715.1:0-19746 GCA_948472985.1 Iguana delicatissima | reverse complement strand
TCGGTGGTGGGACAGCTGGCCTGTCCAGGCTATCCGACGCGGTGATGGCGGCTCCGTGATCCTTCCACCCAGTCGTGCTCCTTCTACTTCTCCTTCTCATTTCCACACTCTGGGTGGCAATAGATCCCCAACGAGCCTCCCCCGTGATCCCCTTACTCCAGGGATCAATTTCCTCTAAAGTGATGTTTATTTCGAGGAAATTTCCGACCGCGACGGATTTGGAAAACCACAGCCTCGTGGATTCCAACCTTCACTGTCTCTTCCCCACCGGAAGTCCCCCACATTACATCATTTAAAAGCTATGTGGAATCTCTTCATTGTGTTCTCCTAATTAGGATACAAGTGATGGCCATCCTCATTTACTTTCTCCTGTTTCTCTGATCCATTCACATTGAATCATGGTTCATGATTCACCATTCTGTTCCCTTTAGAATGGATTGATTATCCCACTGGTGTAGGATCTGAAATAAAAAAAAAATGATACTAGATGATATCTAGGAGCCAAAAGTAAAGGTCTTCTCTTTTGGAGTTTACACTCAAGGTATAACAAAGCAAAGCTCAGCTTCTGTGCCCACCTGTAAGAGTAATTAATTAACACAGGGCCTTCTTGGTGATAGTCCCCCTCCTACAAGGCTCTGTTCCAACCAACATCCTCCAGGTCCATTGTTAAAGTGTAGAGATTTTACCCATGCTCCAAACTACCAGAGCTGCAGAAGCAGGTTTGTAAAAGGAAAGCTAGATCTAAATCGAGATATTCTTTCTGCCCTATAATTAATTTGAGATGGTTTTAATTTTATTGTGTATGTATCATTTTAAATTGTTTTTATATGGTTTCATTAATATATATATATATTGACATTTTTCATATATCTATTTTTATTAGAAAAGAAAAGAAAAAGCATCTGCATTGGTTAGACCTCATCTTGAATACTGTGTCCAGTTCTGGGCACCCCAATTCAAGAAGGATATGGATAAGCTGGAGCAGGTCCAGAGGAGGGCAACCAAAATGGTGAGGGGCCTGGAAGCCATGCCCTGTGAGGACAGACTTAGAGAGCTGGGTATGTTTAGTCTGCAGAAGAGAAGGTTGAGAGGGGACATGATAGCCATGTTTAAATATTTGAAGGGATGTCATGTCGAGGAGGGAGTGGGCTTGTTTTCTCCTGCTCTTGAGACCAGGACAAGGAGCAATGGATGCAAGCTGCAGGAGGGGAGATTCCGCCTGAACCTCAGGAGGAATTTCCTGACAGTCAGGGCTGTCCGGCAGTGGAATGTGCTGCCACAGAGTGTGGTGGAGTCTCCTTCTTTGGAGGTTTTTAAGCGGAGGCTGGATGGCCACTTGTCGGGAGTGCTTTGAGGGTTTTCCTGCATGGCAGGGGGTTGGACTGGATGGCCCTTGTGGTCTCTTCCAACTCTACATTTCTATGATTCTATGATTCTATGATCTATCTCAACAATAGTGTAGTTACATCAAAAGAAACAAAAAGTACCTTCATATCCAAAGCATATTTGAAGTATTACAATATTCATGTTATTATTGATTTGTTATTCACTATACCAAATATTACATGCAATAAAACTTTTCTTTGAAATATGTTACCCTGTATACTGGGGTCCCGTGAGGGACACCAAAATGTGCTCAACTATAGGTGGGGAAAATTAGCTCAGAGCACTGCTTTAGTGTTATGAGAGGCAGGGTAACTTAGCAGGATCTTGTAACCCAGTGTCTACGGAGTCAGCTCAAGTCAAGGAGCAGACCGGTTTGAAAGCAATGAATGATCTTTATTAAATACAGGAACATAATGTAAGCAACACATGCACACAGATAACTAAGGAAAATTAAAGGTGTGAGTAAGATAGCAGGATTTTCAGAGGGATAGTTGATTCGGGTGATACGAAACCTGTTCCTGAAGCCCGGGAGAAGGTAGAGAGCGATGCTGGGGTTCGGTGTGGCTCAGCACATGGAGCTGAGGGGAAGCTCGCCAAGCAAAGCGGCAGCCAAGCAGTCTGGAACTCGGGAGCGATCCGAGGAAGGTCTCAGAATCAGGGGTTTTCATAGGGAGAGGTGTGACTGCAGGCTATGCCTTATTCGGGGACAACAATGAGTTTTGGGTGCGAGACAATGTCTCCGAAAGGTCACAATTTAGCATGATGGAATCAGAGCCAAATTAACAATGGAGTAGCCAGTATGTAAATGTGCAACACTTGACAGCGGATGGTTCAGCCTTTGTCAAGTTGCCTGCTCGGGGCAGGGAGCCTTTGGTAGGTAGCAAGCATACATAATGTAGTGTTTGCCAGGGAGGTCCCTGAAGCTGCGATCTGGCTGTTTCTGGCTTGCCTGCATTGTTTGAGAATATTTCAGCAGTTAAGTGCCGAGCCTAGTTTCATGCTTGTCTGGGGGCCTCACAAACACGTGGAGAAGAGTAGTATGGTAAGGCCGAATTATGATATCAAAGTGATATCGGGTGCTATCGCCAAATAGGCCTAAACTGCAGTAACAAATAGCTAGTGAACCTCAGCACTTCCTTTCTTCCCTTGTTGGAAACTGCGTGTTTAGCACTTTTCGTCAATGTTCTTCTACAATATACCATTCTCTTTCTGACCGTACTTGATCGTTCCCCAGATACCTTATTCCACCTCACATGTTTTCTTTGATAGACCCAGATTGTACCCACCTACATGTGTTAGCTCATACCGGTATTTGTGATGTCTGCCCAATTTCACACTGCTTTCCCCTACTCTTCTCTCCTCTTCTCTTCTCTAAATATGGATTGACATTTTGTAAGCTCTGTTAAGTCCCAGTGTAGGTGAGAAAGAAGGAAGGAAGGAAGGAAGGAAGGAAGGAAGGAAGGAAGGAAGGAAGGAAGGATGGATGCTGGCATTCAGTTTAGCAGAAGGATTCACAATTGGTTTGTATTCAGTACATAATCTATGAAAATTCCACCCCAGTCCATCGTTAGTGTAGCAGCCAGATTGGTTGAAGAAGTTCTGTTCAGCTGTCAATTGGGTGAATAAGCCTGTGACAATGAAAAGCAAACCCCTGTTGCAAGTCTTTGCAGCAGCCTTGATGGTTGGTAGGAGCTGGTGCAAATGCTATCAACTTTGTGTCCTGATTGGAAGCCAAATGGACCTCCTTTGTCTGGGTCAGCTGCTGGCTCTTAAGATGGCCTGGAGAGGGTCAGGTCTGGAGATGTTATTTGGTTACTTCTCTATAATTAAGTTCCATCTTAGTGAACAGTACTACTAGTACCACAAAAATAATGCAATTTACTTTCCCAGTCCATACACAGCTAAAGATCCTTTCCTTGTCTTGAATTATGAAGCTATGTTAAATTATCTAGCATGGCCTACAAAATGCAAGCTAACCCTTTCTTTTCCATTAGACAGTTGTTAAACGTTTGACCATGATGCTAATAAGGACACTAAAACCGATACTATGTACAGAAACAGGTATAGCTAAGAGTCAAAGGGAGCCAGGATGGTGTAGCGGTTTGAATATTGTGCTACAACTGAAGAGACTGGGGCAATTGCCGCTCAGCCATGGAAACCTACTGGATGATGTTGGGTGCATCACATACTCTCAGCCCCAGAAGCCCCCGTGATATGTTTATGTTAAGATCATCATACGTTGGAAGCAACTTGTAGGCTCACAACAACCAAAGTGGTATGGCTTTTGTTCAGCTTAGACTAGGAGAGGATTAATTACAAATAGCTGGTTCTTATTATTGAATCTTCATAATTTTTAGGATATATGGAAATGTTAGAAAGTCTTTCTGTATGCATTATTATTTGAATTCTGAGTTTCATGATCAATAATTGTATTTTTACTATTAAATCTTAATAATCTTAAGGAAGATATGGAAATGCTAGATATTTCTGTATGTATTATCATCTGAATTCTGAGTTTGATTGTCAATAATTATATCTTATAGAATGGAGGCTGATTATTGATTGTGTTAGAGAAGCATTGCAAATTTTAAAAGAACAATATAGTATTAGCTGCTGCTGGGGAGGTTTGAAGTCTCTTTTATCTTTTTCTTTTGTTTTTTTTTCTCCTTTTGCTTTTTCCATTAACCTTTTTTTTTTATTTCTTGTCTTTTCTTTGTTTCTTTCCTTTGTTAGTGTTGTATTCTACATATTTGATAAAGTTATAAAAATATTATTTAAAAAAGAATAAAGACACTTAAAAATAATCTACCAGGTGACAGAGGCCATGTTCACTACAGGGTGTACACAGACAAGCTGAGTTGCACTGCTACTATGGAGCCTGACAGGCAGAAGTAACACTGGTAGAGACTTACGCTGAACCAGCATCCAACTGAACCTCAGCCACCAATTAACTTTAAAAAAAAAAGAAAGAAATTATAAAGCTATCTTATAGTAACCAAATTCTCATAACAGATAACTATCCATAATAATAAAAGCAGAGAAAGTAAGTCAATAAAATGTATGACCGAAATGGGCCATTTGTTGCATGGTAAACAGGTCAACCCAGAAGAGTTCTCCTCAATACAACTTGCCACGTGGAAACTGTGCTTGTTGTTGAGGATGGACTTAGGGAAAGCATTCATATTTTCATTTATTGTTCTAACTGTGTCTATATAAGCTTCAGTATCAGGAAATGCAATAACTGTCACCTTCGTATATGTTGGAAACGGATTGCCCTGACCTTTGTTCCAATTAGAAATACTATGATGTGCATGTGGCACAGCACCTGGGGATGGCTGTGCAAGTATGAGGTAATCCCCATGTGACCATGAGGCTGAGTCACAGTGATATGAAGCCTGGGCAAGGGGTTTCATCAGCCAAGGTGACATGTAATCCAGGCTGGGGTTACATCAGCTAGTCCCTGTGTATGTAAAGAGGGGGGCTCTGACAGTCTTGGACTCTCAGTTTCTCTGATTCTGGCAGGAGGCTTTGCTGGAGCATATCTCTACCTGATATGGTGATGTGATGCTGCACCTGTGTTGAAGGATCTGCTAACCTGTACAGCTGTATGTAATGGAACTGAAGAATAAAAAGCCTCCAGGTATATTTTTGGATGACAACACTGTGTGCTAGTGTTCTTAGTGGACAGCTTTTGGGGTCAGAGCAGTGCTGCATGATAAACTCTGGTACACGTGCTTCTTGTTGCTGTGTTTTCAACTCTGCTGGATGTTTTGTTTTGCTTGCCTCTGAGCCACGTTTGGTCAGAGAGCAGCAGCATGAGGGAGGATTTAGTGTGGTGTGCCTAAGTCCCATCTCTACCTTCCCTCCACAGTACATGAGCTAGCAACAGTAGTAGCATCATACAGGTTGCTCGTGTCTTTGTGATCCACCAACTTGTTCTTTTGTGTTTGGTGTGAGAGTGTGTATTTAGCTTCACAAATAGAAAATGACAACCTCTGAAGAGATGAGTTTTGGGCCAACGATGGCTTGAATGCTGTGTCATTTACAGGTTTAATGTCCAGTTACATAGACAATTACACAGCAGGAAGTCATGGGTTGCATACCTGAGATCTCTGGAGCCAAAAGACTCCTCACAACTTGGAAAAAAGTCCTACTGGGTGGGAACTTGAAGATGCAATCCCAGGGGCATAATGTGGGGTTTTTTGGCCTGCCAAACTGCTGCACAGCAGCCACACTGAAAAGTCCCTGTTGATTTCTGATCACATTCTCTCTGAGGCCTATGACATCTGCATGCTAAGCATCACACTAAACAAACCATAGACCAAATACTGTGGTCTGTAGATGCTGCCACTGCAAGCAAGAGAGATTGACCTGGGTGTACCAGTATGCTGCTCACAAAATACTCTGGGTTAACCTGAAACCCATGCTTGTTGAGATGTGTTAATGAGACTGAAACCAATTAAATGTGTGTGTGTGTGTGTGTGTGTGTGTGTGTGTGTAGAAACAAGGCACACTATAACAATCGCTATCAGTAAATACAAGGGATGATCCTTATGCTCCACCCCTGACCCATTTCCTCAGTAAAAAATTGCAATGTTCCTACCTACCTCATTTTTCAACATAGACTCCTTGAAGTCAAATGCACTTGCTTCAGCAATCCTCTAACATTTTGACTGCTTCCTGGAAGAAGATTTGTCCAACCTCTGCAAACCACACATCTGCAGCCTCTATCACCTCATTGTCTGATGAAAATCTCCTTCCACGCAGGTGTTCCTTCAGTTTTGGGAAGAATGTGTAGTCACTGGGAACCAGATCTGGTGAATATGGTGGATGTTCCAGCAATTTGAAGCCTTCCTTATGAGTGGCAGCCATTGCAACTCAAGACCTGTGGCAAGGTACTTTGACATGATGAAGGATCACTCCCTCTCTCAACTTTCCATGATGTTTCTCATTAATTGTGACACATAATTTTGTAATTAGGTCTGCATAGTAAGAACCTGTTATTGTGGCTCCGCCTTGTAAATAATCCACCAAGTGAACACCTTTGGCATCCCAAAAAACCAACAGCATAACTTTGCCTGATAGTGGTATGACTTTGAATTTCTTAGGGGGTAGAGAACCAGGATGTTTCCATTGTTGACTTTGCAGTTTGTTTTCAGGGTCATGGTAGTTGAGCCATGATTCATCTGTCTTCACATATCTGTTGAGCAATTTCTGTTTGTCCATCTGAAAGGTTTGTAAACGTTGTCTGCAAAGCATCACCCTTGTTCGCTTTTGTGTGGCTATTGACATTCGAAGTACCCATCTTGCTGTTAATTTTTTCATGTACAATTCTTTTATCAATATTGTATGATATGAGACATCTGTTTCCTGTACTATATCCCTGATGGTCACTCGTCAATCTTGCATAATCATATCATGGATTCTGCTGATGGTTTCTTCTGTGTTGACAGTTTTTGATGAGCCACCACCATGTTCATCTTCACACGATGTTCTTCCACATTTAAATTCCTGACACCATCTTTTTACAATATCATATGACACAGCAGATTCCTCCAAAGTTGTCAACATATCATTGTGGATTTCTGTAGGAATCATCTCCTTCTTTTGCAGGTACTTAACCACAGCTCTCTGCTTGACATGATCCATTTTCCTTCTGAGCCACCACCTCTACTCCCTCACTAACCTGTAATGAAAAAACAACAATGTGTACAGACGTGCAATTTGGCATGCACACTACATAGACATCAGTCATTAATATTGCACAAAATCAAAATCATAATTCTAAATGGGTCGGGGTAGAACATAAGGATCAGCCCTTGTATGACATAATAAATCAATACATATACAAAACGTATACTTACATTTGATATGCAAGTATTATACACAACATATATCCACAGTATTAACAATTAATAAAATTACACTTAAATGAACTCCTCCCATTGACAAAGCACCAGCTTATTATCTATTAATTGCATGTAACCCTCCATTACCAATATGAGAAGAAATGGAAAAGTTTGTAAAAGACAATTTTTAAGGATATATATATGAAACTAGTTTGAACGTAGGACTCAGGGGAAGTCCTGACTTCACAGATCTTCACCAGAAACCCATCATTTCATGGCCTTGTAAGTTGTGGCACCAAAGCTGTCAAGCAGAGCAGCAAAAAAATCAGTGACGTCATGCTGCAAAGGAAAGTTTGTGCTATCAAGTAGCATGGAAGCTTGGGCTAATGGGGTGGGGTGGGGAAACTATCAGGAGCTGAAAAAACATCATTTCTGGCCCCATACAAACTTTGGTGCCACAACACAGACCATCATGGAATAATGGATCATTGATGCTTGAGGAGCTCTCTTCCATCCACCTACTCACGTATGTATAGCATTTGTAGTAAAAATGTGTGAGGTCAGGACTTCTGCTGAATCCTGCTTTCAGGTGCTTCTTTTATAGGAGATGTTCGAGTGTATATTTCTATATTTATCTCTATTGCAGACACTTGGGCAATGAGATTTTGCCGAGTTGACAGAAAATACTCTCAGTAATGGAACCACCATTTATAAAGAGCATCTTGTGGATTGTGGTAAACCAGCATGGTTAGGATGGACAATATCCTAGAAGTTTTAGAGGCTCTTGTTAAAAAATAAAATCTCTTAAAACCCCTCAAAGTACAGAGGAGTAGATTGCTTTTATCTGAAAAGGAAGCCAACCTGGATAACCTCCTGCTAATGAATGTGGAGATCCTCAACAAATCCACAAAACCTGAATAGCTATTCAGGGATGACAAGAATAGCATCCAATGAATTTAATATTGCAGAGAATAGATGCACTATGTGGTGAGGTAGCGGACTTAACCTCAGAGAAAAGTAAGCCCTTTTTAGCAACACCAGCCTGGTATTACAACACCAAGATTCCATCTAGTTCAGTGTTCTGTTTTTAGTTGTGACTAGCCTGAAGACAATAATCAAGATGCGATTTGATCACTGGCAGAGCAGAAAATTCTACCAGAAGACTCACAGTGGTGGTCTGAAGGCAAAGGGCTCTTTCTTCTTCCTTAGCTGCGCAATCACAACCAGACAGAGGCCATTTCTGCATTATTCTAGCGCTATTATTCCACTTTCAACCTCCTGTGGAATTTTGGGGTTTGTCGTTTCCTGAGGCTAAAGAGCTGTCTGTCTGAGAATTCTAAATGCCCCTCACTAAATTACAAACCCCGGCATTCCACAGGCTGTTGAATGTGGAATAATAGCATTATTTATTCTATTTATCTGGCTCAGAAGCAGGGTTTAAATACCCTGCTTCTGCCCTGAAGGGAAGGTGCTAATGGCTCTCTAGCAGAGTAAACAGTGCAGTCTGGAACAAACTAAAGCATCGATGGGAATCATGATAGCTCCTTAATGTCTGGGCAGGTGAAGGAACAAAGGAGAAATTTAGTGGGAAAGGGGAGAAGGTTGTGGACAATCAGTTGCTCTGTGGAGGCATTTTCGGATGCTATTGTTTCTAAAGGCTGAGTTCTTGAGGGACACTTGCAAATCCATTATTACATGAACTTCCCTGACTATGACCTGTCCATGCCCTGAGGTCCACCTGACCTACTTTAGCATGTGTCCAGCAAGTTCTCTTCACCAGCATAGCTTTTCAGCCCTATCAGTGTATAATATACATTTCATGCCAATTAAAATGATATTTGCCAACTATACCATATCATGGAGTGAGGGTGAGCAGCCCCCCGGAAAGGGGGACAACCTATCCTCCTTTCAGAGAGAATTCTACAGTGCGGATTGTCAGGCCCTGTCACCAAAGATGGTGTTGAGACCAAGAGGAACCCTTTATGCTATGAACACATAAGCAAGGCATACACATTTCAATGGGTTCATTTACTGTCAGAAAGATAAAAATGACCAGTAGCATCCATTCATTGAGGCCTCTCTGGGATGAGGGCATTGTTACCAGGATGAACATAAAAGGTGTGTTTTGGCAGGATCAAGGCCAAGAAAATCTACAGCATACAAGCAAGAAGCAGGCCAATGGGCCAGAAAGCAAAATGAGCAGGGCAGCAGCTGGGACAGGACATGGAACACAACAAAGACAAGGCAAGATACAGGTTCAAAAGAGAGAGAGATGAGTAGGTTCCCCCCCCCGCTCAGTTATCGTATTGCTCTCTTGACATATCATACTGATATCTTTAGATATATTCCACTTCTCCCAAAATCCAGTTTAACTTGGAGAATTTCTAACACTAATTCCGGTTCTGGGACATGCAAAGCTTCCCATCAGTTTTGCTTACTTCCCTTCAGTTTCCGCCACCATGTAACAGGATTGGACATGGACACAAACAAGATGCTGGAACAAATAATAATAAAGTTGTATCAAGATTCTTTTTGTGTAGTGTTTTGCAGCTACATACTGGTATGGCCCAAGAGGAAAGGAATCTTTTCATAAAGGCATAGAATAGTACATCATATTTCTCTGCCTTCCTGCCTCTCTTAATAGAATGTTAAGAGTTCCAAAGTGCATGGAAGTGCACTTTTCTAACTATGGGGGCCACTTTGCAGCCCCACCAACCCCTCTGAATCTCCCCAAGCCCTCAGACTTTCCCCGTAAATTTTCAGATACAACCTGATAGCCATGTTTAAATATTTGAAGGAAGATGGGGCAGGCTTGTTTTCTGCTGCTCCAGAGACTAGGCCACAAAACAATGGTTTCAAAGTGTAGGAAAATATATTCCACTTCAGCTTTAGGTAAGAGCTGTTTGACAGTGTAATACAGTGGAACATGCTGCCTTGGAGTATGGTGGACACTCTTTTGGAGGTTTTTAAATATAGGCTCAATGGCCATTTGACAGGACTGCTTTGACTGTGCATTCCTGTATGGCAATGGGTCGGACTCAATGGCCCTTGTGATCTTTTCCAGCTTAATGATTCTATGAATTTCTCTGCTTGTCTTAGGCTCTTCTTCATGGCATTTGCCATGTGAAAGGGCCCCTGGAGTGTCACACGACTGCGAGGAGCAGTCCACACAATGCACTCACAGTTGCGCAATGCTCCAGGGGCTGGCAGGCACCAACTGCACACTATTTCATTTTCATCTGTGAGCTGAAAATGGTGCATGGTCACGCATTGCTCACGGGCCCCGCACACACTTGCCATGCATGCAGAGCTCCAGAGCCGTAGTGCTCGTGCTTCTTGCCCCAGCGCAGCCTGGGAAAACCCCAGGCTGCACTGTGGAAGGAAGAGGAGGGAGTCTCATGTGAACAGGCAGTACCTGCGGGGCAGAAGAAACCAGGACGCAAGAGTCTCTCGAAGAGGCTGCTTGCTCAATCCCCGCACCCCAGCTCTGCAAAAAGATGAGTTGCAGAAAGGGCCTTAGTTTCCACAGCTACTGACTGATGCTTGGCTTCTTCATCTGTGGACCACGAAGACCTTTCCTCACTACACTGTCATAGTGCTATTATTCCACTTTCAACATCCTATGGAATCCTGGGTCCTTTTCGCATGGTATTCGCCATGCAAAAGGGCCTCTAGAGTGTTGCACAATTGCAAGGAGCAGTCCACATGAAGCCCTCACAATTGCGTGACGATGCCAAGGGCTGCAGCACCGATCACACACTATTTCATTTTCAACTTGTAGCCAAAAATGGTGCGTGATCATGCATCACTCCAGGGCCCCGTGCACACTTACCGTGCGTGCAGGGCCTCCGGAGTGGCAGCGCTCACACTTCCTGTCCTGCCAATCCCAGGTTGCACTGTGGAAAGAAGAGGAGGAGCCCTCACACTGCCTGCTCGCCAGCAGGCAGTGGCTGTGGAGGTGAAGCAGCAGGGACACGAGAGCCTCTCGCAAGAGGCTGCTTGTGTGATCCCCATGCCCCAGCTCCATGAAAAGGTAAGTTGTCGAAAGGGCCCTGGTGTTTGTGGTTTATAGAGTGGCCTTTAGAATTCTCAGCCAGAGAGCTCTTTGACCTCAGGAAACTATAAACGCCATGATTCCACAGGATGTTGAAAGTGGAATAATAGCACTATAACAGTGCAATGCAGAAAGGTCCTGAGTTAACCAGGTGGCTGCTCTGTTATCTAAGTGAAATATCACAAGCAGTTACATAGGGGCCATGTAGTGCTTCTCTGGATGCAAATGTCTGCACTACACGGAAGCCAGAGGTCATACCTCGTTTTCCTATATTTTTGATAAACATTTTTATTCTAAAGGAATGTGTGTACTAAGGTACGTATGTCTTTTCCCCCATTGGTTAAAATTTATTTGTGCAGATTTTCCTATCTTACACATCTCTAGCCAAGACAGCATCACAGAACCACCAGCATAACTCATTGACTTTATCTTCTTAATTTAAGTTCTTGGCCTGTGTCTTCTTCATCTTTGGGTCTGCAGAACACTGAAGTGAAAATCAACCCTAAAAGCCTCCGGAGTCATTTGCTTGTGCATGCATCAGTATGAAACAACAAGATTTGCAGCTGCCATAGTGATATACGCAGGCACCTTTAAAAGAGATTTAAGTAACAACAAAGCATAGAATATTTATGGGGAACCAAGCCTCTTTCATTCTTGCTCCCTATCAGTATTGCACAAACGTTATTTGTGAGGGAAGCAACTTCCATCCTTGTTAGTTTTTTGACCATAAAATGTTTGCTTTTTGTTTAATGGTATGAAATTCCCTGTTATTTCTGGAATAATGGCTACATAAAAGGTGCATGAATTTTTAATGACCCCAGGCTACCAAAGGTGGAAGAAATACATAAATGGATACTTGAAACGGTCCTCTCCATATTACCAGCTTACACCTCTGTGTCCATTATTTAATGGTAAAAGAATTTGTTACAGAACCTGTTCTCAGTGGAATTGGGGAGCTACAGGAGTGATTCTATAGTTAAGATTATTAAAGAAGGAAAGCTTTGGGTCTTTGTCACAACTACAAGACTGACTTATTTTCTTTTAAGGCAGTGAGCTTTGCAGGCTATGGTCCTCTATGAAAGATGCTGAAAAAGATTGGACAACAGGCTGATAATAAGAGCAATTCTTTAAATTTTAAAAGGAAGCACCTCAGTGGATTCTTCATCATAAAGTGATGCCCCTTCGCTTCTTCCACCAAGTTTTATACTGAGAAAAGAATCCATAGTTCCCATTGAGACTTCAGCTCACTGAATTTAATCTCTGCAGAGGTTCTCATTCTGCCACTGTGCAGTCCATCTTTTGACCTTAATTAATTTGGTGGATGACAACAAAGCAAGTAGTAGGTATAATAGCCAGGTAGGTTAAGGTTGTTAGAAATTCTCATGGGGATGGTTCAGGAATCTCCAGGCAATTCAAGTGAAAAAGTAAAATGACAATTCAGAGGCTTTCCATTAACAACAGAAGAGACCTGCTGGACTAAAGTAAAGGTCTATCTAGTCCAGCATTCTCTCATAGAATCAGGGAATCACAGAGTTGGAGACAATCACAAAAAAGAATCCATCTCTCTGACAATGGAGGAATGCACAGCTAAAGCATCCCCAAGAAGTCACCATTCAACCTCTGCTTGAGAACGTCCAGCCAAGGAGAAACATTATCTTTCAAGATAGTCTGCTGAACAGCTTTCACCGCCTGGATGTTCTTCCTAAGCAGAACTGAAATTTTCTTTGTTGTCATTTCTGTCCATCAGCTTGGGTCCTTACCCTCTAGAGCAGTAGAAAACAAGCTCACTCTATCTCCCACGTAAAAGGCTTTGAGATACTATTGTTGTGTACCTTCAAGTCATTTTTGATTTATGGAAATCCTGAGGGAAATCTATTATGGGATATTCTGGATAGAATTTGTTCAGGGTGGGTTTGCCATTGCCTTCCTTTGAGGCTGAGTGACTTGTCCAATGTCCCCAGTGGGCATCCAGGTACGAAGCGAGTATTCAGCAGAAGTGTGGTGCAGTACAACTACCCACTTAATTATGTGAGTATAGATTTGCACTACAGAAGGAGCATGATGTAGGATCATAGCTATAGTGTTTCTGATAGTGAAGGGGATAGACAGAAATCACTGCAGCCTTGTTTAATGATCTTGCATTCCTTCCTCATTCAGAACCAACTCTGCGAAGACTTTGGCTTAACCTCTTTTGCCTTACCCATAACTGAAGCTAAGCACATGGTGGTACAATTTTTCTGCGCATTCATCCCAATGATCCTTGCTTACTGTAGGTTTTTTTTTTTGGTCTTCTTCCCTTCTGTGTGAGTCTATTGGAAACAGTCCTGTACAACTTTCCAGCTGTGTCATGGAAGTGGCATTTCTCTCACTCTTTCTTCTTCATTTCAACTTATGTCACCATGAGGAAAAGATATGGTAACTATTCTCATAATTGTAAATAATCATAAGGTTCATATGTATGAATTCGTTGTTATGGAGAAAAGCTGGTAGCAGAATCCAGAATAAACTGGATTTTGGTATCCATTCACCAATCTCTGTCTGAATATTTGTGCTTGTTAATGAAGATAAACCATGTCTGTATCTGGTCTCCTTATTTCCTGAGCTGGTTAGCAAATGGGACAGTGGTATGTGTAACTGTTATTATTGCATGCATGCATGTGCAAGCAGAACCTACTATATTTATATAGGTGGTCTTCATCCATTAACCTTTCCTTCCTCTCTGAATTTACTTACTTGTACTCTATCATGTTGTTGTTGTTCTTGTTCTTGTTGTGTGCCTTCAAGTTATTTCTGAGGGCTTTCTGAGGCTGAGAGTGTGTGATGCACCCAAGGTCATCCAGTGGGGAATCTAATCCCGGTCTCCGGGGTCCAATGCTCAAACCACTACACAACTCTGCTTGACTCTTTCTAGGTTTTGTTATGTTTGGAGTGAGTGAGAACAACATTCCCATGTTGGTTCTGCCTTGCTAGCTGTCCATTATACATCCTTTCCTTTCATCGAACCCCCAGTTTCAGTTCTGCAGTCACAGAACAGTCTCACCCAGAAGAACTACTGTCCCTCTTTAGGTTTCTGATCAGGTAAGTTCAGGTAAGGATGGATTTCTATATCTTCTCCTTTTATATAAAAAATATTTTGAGGTTAATTGGACAAGGTGCCTCTGCGATGTGGGAATCTGAAGCGGGGGAAGGAGGTACTTTTCCTCTTGTTGTTAGAAAAGAAGAAGAAGAAGAAATTATTGCTATTGGGGAGAACACTGATTCTCAGAAGTGGCTTGGCTGGCCTACACATGCCAAATTCATTTCATTCAAGCGCCCTGAAGCAGAACTAGTGGCTTTGGGTACTAGAGATTGCTGGGTCATATGATTCCCTGTAGACTATCTAGCTTTTGAAAAACCCATTAAGCTACCTGCTGAGGCTATAATTACCAGCACCAAACCTAGGAGAAGCAATATTATAAAGTCCCCTTGTTCCCATGAGTTTTCATCAAAGGGATCCTGGCCATGTGATCTTGGATGGTCGGCAACACTCTCAGACTTGGGCAGCTTAAGTTTAAAAAGTGAAAACCATACTGTGGCATCTGGGTGAAACCTTGCAAAGCAAAGTAATATTCTCAATTGCCTAGGCCCAGAGCTTTGGGGGGGGGTACTTTTTTGGATTACAGCTCCCAAAATGCTTCAGTCAGAAGGGCTAGCCTGTGCCCAGACTTAGCAAACTTTAGGTCCAAATGATAACAACTTTCTCATGTTTATATCAATGTGATCAAGGACAAAATGTTGGTGTTTGGAATAGTCCAGACAGTCAACCATGCCCTCTTCCAGAGTACTCCATTCCATTTTTTCTATTTCTTCCTCAACAACTTGTCAACTGCTGTGGTTTCTGACTCTGTTTTATCTTCAATGGATTGTTTGGGGTTGTTAGGAATGTTTACAGGTTGTTGTTGTTTTTCTCCAGTCTTTTTTGGGAAACTTCCTTTTGTGTTCATGGTGTCTTTCCAGGATAGGTGTTTAGAACATTGAGTACAAATTCAAAATACACTTTGGGGACTGTATGATTTAAATGAGGAAAGTTGAGGGAGAGTTAGCACAGAGAACCTTCATAAAGTGAGCATAGTGTTGTCTCCAGTGGCTCTACAATAATGCCCTTTGAAGTGAATGGCAGTAAGAAAAGAAGAAGACCATACTATGGGTGGATTGACTTAATCAAGGGAGCCACAGCTTTAACTTTGTGGGATCTGAGTAAGGCTGTTAATAACTGGACCTCATGGAAACCTCTCATTCATAAGGTCACCATAAGTCGAAGTCAACTTTACAGCAAATACCAACAATGGCAAACATAGATGGAGATTCTGGGTCCTCTCTCTCAAAACTCTGTCCCACACTTGCTAAACTAGAGGAGGGAATGAGAATTTCAACTGTCTGTGATCACTGATCAAAGATAGAAGACATTGTCTATCCTATCTCAGACAGAGGCCATTTTCACACAGGGTAATTAAAAGGGTGCAGTGCGTCCTCCATGGAGGACATCTGCATCTTGGAGTGGGCTGGGTTCAGACTACTTACTGGAGATCCGCACCTCAGTCCGCTCCAAAATGACCCCATGTGGTCCTCCAGCATGTTTTTGAAAGACTGGAAAAATCAGGTCTTTCAAAGTGCTGGAGTGCACCACTGCATGCCTACTCTCTTTTGCAGATTCGCAGGCTCGCATCTGCAGGGGCGGGCTTTAGGCGTGGCGAGCTTCAGCAGTTGGTTAGGACCCATGACCAACTGGAAGCTGCCATTTTGGAAGCTGGAGCAGTGCAGATCTAGACCACGCGCTGCTCCGATTAACCCTGGACCAGACTGAGGAGCCAGAAGATCCAGTGAGTAACGGCACGGAGCGATTCCCTCGCCTCGTGTGGAAATGGCCAGGATTTCCAGGGGATGGATCATACCCATGTAGGCCTCATCCACTTCGTATCAGCACTGTCTGAAAATGCTTTATTTCTCCTTCCCCTTTTCTACTTGACAGAGAGAGAACAAGGCTGTTTATTCTCTGCCAACATTTGCAAGAACCAGCTGAGACTTTCTTACTCATCCTACCTCTTCTGCAGGAAAGGAAGAAGAGAAACAAGTAAAAGTCAACTTGGTGCTTTTGATGGGGACTGAATAACTTCAGGAGTATAGCTGCCCACGTTGACATTATGTGACCTGGAAAGGGCTCTGGAAAAGGTCAGAGGGTAGCTGTAAGGTCAAAGTAAGATGGAACCATGCTGAAGGGAAAGCATCTTCCACCAGGGGCGGGGGAAGCATCCAGGAAGCATTAAAGATACTGAACTCTCAGGGATCTCATGAAAAAAAGCAGATTAAGCATCTCTCAGAGCATACTGACCGTACCGTGGACTAACTGGTATTTTTCATTAATAAAATACTAATCTGAAAAGCAAAGGAAAAAACATGAGCAGTTTTCACTTGGTTCTTGCTTAGTAATTTTCCATGATGGCTTAATGACTGCTGTGTAATTATTGGCAAATATAGATCCAGTATCATCCTATGATTATGATATGTTATTATACGCTGTAGCATGCTAGACTTTCCGAAACAGCTATAAATGGCAATATGTATGTATGTTTGTTTGGGGACTCGATTGCTCAGCTGGAATGCTGCCATCTGGACTAGCATAGCGTTAAATGAACTGATGTCTTCATTTCACTAACACCTCCATTCTTAAAGTCTTAAAAGAGACAGCTTTTACCTGTAAGGGACATCTTCTTTACCCTTCCTAAAATGGTTTCACATCCCTTTCCTTTCCCTGATTGTTATGTCTCAGCCACTTTCCCTGTGGAAACCTAAGAATCAAAAATGCTGAATTGGGTAAGATTTAGGCAGAACAAATGTCAGAGAAGGTGAGAATTAAGACCATCCCTCTCTATCACACCTCAATTTCCCAACAGTCAAATGTCTTCTAAACTTCAAAATAGAGATGTTGGCCTTTCAGAATCATAACCGAGATGCTACACTGAGGCAATGGAGTGTAGTGCTGAACACACATAGTTAAGTGACAGTCCTGTCTAGTGAACTGCAACATTGCACAAGAAATATGCATGCCCATCTCATGTGCAACATGCACTGTGCCACAATGGTAAAAAACAAACAAACATGCAAAACCATGCACAACACACAACCATATGCAATGTGCAACCATGCTCAATAGCACCACATATGCAACTCTGTCTCACTACTTTGACATGAAGACAGCCATTCTGCCTCAGAAAAAAAATGTCCAGCTGCTTCAGTAGAAGACACCAGTAGGATTTCAGCCCTTCATGTTAGGTCTGGAACCTGAAAAGTCAGAGGCTTAGACACGATATGATGGGGGGGGGTTGGGGGACCTGAAATATTATCGCAATCACTCACTTGTTATTGTTGCTTTTTGAAAAACAAAACACAACACCAGCCTTCATATATTTGCATGTATATGAAATATACGGACAGGCAGGAGGTAATAAACCTTTGCATACATAAACAAAGTAAATTATCAACCGACCTTGAACATCAACCACCCAGCGATGGTGTTCATGTAATTCCAGTCCTTGCGTTAATGGTGAATGCTTCTTCACCATGGGAGGTGAGCCTAAAAAGATGTCACCGTACCCATTTTGTCATTCTTATTCTCTGGAGCTGAGTTGAAAATGACTGTCCCTTCCTTAATAAAGACAAAATATAGTGTACAAGTATGACCATAAGCTGTCACATAGAGACTGAAATAATAGCTCTTGGCAGGAGTTGTGACTCAAAGGCAACAGGGTCTTCAGCTGCCCTTGGTTGCTCATGTTTCCATCCAGTAACTACTTCTAAGTTTAGTTATAGTAGCTAGAGACCATGGCCAAGATCCTACATGTAGTATAAATATCTGCAAATGGAGTTAAAGACTGATTGTACTACACAATCCTTCAGTTGAATGGCAAAGTTGCAAAACTGAATGCAAACCTTCCATATGGAAATTAATATACAGCCAAATGTGTGTGTGCATCTGTGTGTGCAAGATGCCACATGTGCAAATCTGCTTTTGCAAATTTGAACTGAATGCAGGTGTTCTGTGTCAGACAAAAACATCCTGCTATTTCTGGGGACTGAGCCAGCAAAGTGTGCAAACCATTATGGTGTAGTGGTTTGAATGTTGGACAAGAATTCTGAGAGACGGGGGTTCAAATCCCTGCTCAGCTATGGAAACCCAGTGAGTGACCTTTGGCAAGTCATATTCTCGCAGCCTCAGAGAAAGGCAAATGCAACCTCCCCTTCTTGAATAAATCTTGCCAAGTAAAACCTATGATAGGTTTATCTTAGGATTACTATAAGTTGGAAACAACTTGAAGGCACACAAAAACAATTTCTAAAAGAATACTTATGCATGTGTGAGACACCAACAATGTTTTGGCCCATGGTGGTAGATGGAAGGATCTTTAATTCTAGCAAGATCATGGAGGTGTACCTTCAACTGAAATAGCTGTCATACTGCTTTGGATGACACATCTGGTATATCCCAAATTCTCACAACATAATCATGTAGTAGCTTAATCTGCTACAGTCTGTCCTAGCTTGCATGTTCCTATTCATTAAGAACTTTTGCTGTCTTGCTCACAAGCTGATATTGCTTGGCCACACATGTTCCAGTTTTCATGTGTGGAATGGTAGAGGGTATGGGATTTGTTAGCCAGAACGAACAATACAATTGAAATGTGTATTTTTCAGATGTGAAATATGAGCCTCAAGGGCTTGAAATGCTCACTTTGGATCTGAACCAGCAAATAGATAAGTGTCCTTACGCTGTCATCTGATAAAGCCCATTGATAACTCTCAGAGCAACTTCCTTCCTTCCTTCCTTCCTTCCTTCCTTCCTTCCTTCCTTCCTTCCTTCCTTCCTTCCTTCCTTCCTAGAAGGCCACTGCTTCTCCAGCAGAGGTAAGCATTAGAGAAGAAGTAAGGAACAGAAGGATGTTGGTTCTTTCTTCCTTCAAGGATATGGAGAAAACATGGGGCAAATACAGATGAAGCCCAGGGCTTAATATCTCTAGTAACTTCTGAGAACATGAAAGCTAAGATCCTACATTGAGTTTACTTTGTATAAATCACTGCAGGCAGTTATGCTATGCAACCCTCATGTCAAATGGCAACATTGTGTAACTGAGCCAAGATACCACACATGTGTCTGAATGCCAAACTAAGTGTGCCATCTAGAAACCACAGTGAGTATCCATGTGCAATGAACCTGCATGCACAATGACACAACCTTGAGCTGAAGACAGCTGTTACACAGCATGCTTCAAATTCACTCCTCTTCTTCCTCTTCCTCTGTATTTTCATAGTCAAAGCCTTAAAAAGTTACTCCTTGACTAGAGCTGCCATAATTCTCCAGCAAGCATGCCAATAGTCATGTTGGCTGGGGAATTTGGGCAACTGGAGTCCAAACTAGCAAGTTTT
>CAOKZL010004714.1:0-18918 GCA_948472985.1 Iguana delicatissima | reverse complement strand
CTCTCCTCTCCTCCCTCCTTTTCTCCGTTCCCCCTCTCTGCCTGACCCAGAGGTCTGCTGGTGTCAGCGCTGCTGCTGTGGCTGAAAACAAGTTTGACTCCAGAATGGGAGGGAGAGAGGGAGGGGAGGGGAGGAGAGGGGTGGAAAGGACAGCCCCCTTCCCCGGGGTGGCATACCCCTCCAACAGACCTCTCCAGGAGGCTCCAGTGCCCATCTAGTCACTGGACATCTGCCAGTGTGTGGAGGGGTGGCCCGGTGCTGCCCCCAAAAACATGCCACCCGGTACGCCACTGCATACCTCAATAGCACTTTCTTCCGCTACAATCCCAGCATTGCCGTTTCCGTGATGGTATTGGGTTAGGAATGCTCTCTACTGCACACTTTTGCCTTAAGTGGATGAGTAGCGGTATTGCCACTGGTGTTCCCTCCGCACTACAGTGTTCAGCGGCCGCTCCCTTTCCCTGCCTTTTCCCCACTACACAGCTCCTGATTGATCAGGGGCTTTTGTTGTTGTTGTTTTTGTAAGCCGTATTAGCGCAGCACTGTTGTAATGGCATGACACGCCGGGACATTACTGCATTCTCATGCTATAACACTAAAAAGTGTATGAAAAAATAAAAGAATTGAATTCAAAGGAGGCCTCTAAAAGAAACATGGAGAGGTGATAGATTTTGAACTTACCACGTCATGGGAGTAGCTGAGGGAGGGATAACCTGGGCACGTCCACACCTCGCCCACTCCTGGATCTGCAACAACAGGAAGCTCTATCAAGCCCTACTGAAGAAACTGCACTCACCCACCTAACGGGATTATAGTGCGAAAGGAGGCCATTAACAGTTTTCTGGAAATGAAATAGGGCTGATTTGCAATGCTTGGGAATGCAATAGTGGCTGGTTAGCAACGACGTTGTGCAGTAGCACAGCTCTTAGACTGGCAACAACTCGTTGCTATGGCCGTATGACGACATCATGCAGAAATGGCCTGTGATTCTGGCTGTTTCCACATGAGACTGTTAATGTGCTATTATTCCACTTTGAACACCCTATGGAATCCTGGGGTTTGCAGTTTTGGGAGGGCCAAGAAGCCCCTCCGAAAACTGCAAACCCCAGGATTCCAAAGGATGTTGAAACTGGAATAACAGCGCTATAATAGTCTAGTGCCAAAATGGCTTCTGTGATTCTACTTGTAAATGCAGTTGTTACCCTGTTCTCTGGGGGTCCCGGGAGGGACACCTAAAAAACCAAACAATAAAACACAATCTTGGGGAAAATTAGCTGGAGCACTCACTGAAGCTAGCGAGAGGCAGGGTAACTTAGCGGGATCTTGCAACCCAGCGCCCACGGGGTCAGGTCAGTCAAGCAGCCAGACAGGTTTAAAGCAATAAAAATGATGTTTTATTGAATACAGACAAATCTTAAAGACACCACAGTCACACAGATAACTAAAGAATCAGAGATTGAATGAGGGATAGGGATTTTCAGAGGGAAGTGGGTGATATGACACCTGTCTCGCTGTCCTGGACCTTAGGAGAGAAGTCGGGGATGCGGAGAAGAAGCTCAGCTCGATTAGCTGAGGGGAGTTCGCCAAACGAAACGGCAGCAAGGCAGGATGGAACTCTGGAGTGGGCCAAGCGATCCGAGGAAGATCTCGGAATCAGGGGTTTTTATAGGGTGAATGGTGACTGCAGGCTATGCCTTACTCAGGGAACAACCATGAGTTTTGGGTGCGAGACAATGTCTCGGAAAGGTCACAACTTTGCATGATGGAGTTAAGTCCGAACTGACAAAGAAGTAGACTGTATGCAAATGCGCAGCGCTTACCAGTGGACGGCACAACCTTTGTCCAGCAGCCTGCTCGGGGCAGGAAGCTTTTTAGGATCATGCATGTGTAATGAGGTGTTTGCCGGAGAGGTCCCTGAAGCGATGAACCAGCTATGTCTGGCCTGCCTGGGTGGAGGATGGAATGTCCAGCAATTATCGGCCGTTTGCGTGCTTGTCCGGTGGCCTCGCAAACACATGGAGCGGGGTGGTGGAAGAAAGCCGAACGGTTTGATATCAAAATGATATCTAGGGGTGTCCCCAAGGAGGTCTAAACTGCAGTAACACAGTTGGGGTGCACAGAATCAGAAACAGCTGAAGTATCCCAGGCAGGTGACCACTCAACCTCTGGTTAAGAACTTCCAGCAAAGAAGAGCCCAGAATATTCCAAACTAATCTGTTTCAGTGATGCACAGTACTTCCCAAAGCTTGGGTCTGAATTGCTGCTGCCAAAGCAGTCCCAGTGTTTTTAAAATGTTAGGGCTCTAACCTTGTTCATCAGTCCCTACTGCAGCAGGTCAGCCAGCTCTGTTGCAGAGTGAGCCAACTGATAGGTAAGGCCCGTATCTGCTGTAAATGAATAGATCTACCCTTAGGAAGCCAGGTAGTTTAGCCTGATGAAAAGAAGGTTAAGAGGTGACATGATGGCCATGTTTAAATATTTGAAGGGATGTTATGTTGAAGATGGAGCAAGCTTGTTTTCAGCTGCTCCAGAGATTAGGACATGGAACTATGGATTCAAACTACAGGAAAAGAAATTTCACCTAAACATCAGGAAGAACTTCCTGACAGTAAGAACCATTCAACAGTGGAATACATTGCCTGGGAATGTGGTAGAAGCACCTTCTTTGGAGGTTTTTAGACAGAGGCTGGATGGCTATTTGCTGGAGGAGCTTTGAGTGCGTGTTCCTGCACGGCAGAATGGGGTTGGACTCGATGGCCATTGTGGTCTCTTCCAGCTTTATGATCCTACGATTCCATCATCAGGACTCCAGACCCTCCAACAGTTCGCAGATGAAAACCAGGACGCATGTGCCCAAGCAACCTCAGAGTGTGGTCAAGATAGCAAAAGTTCTTAATGAGAAAGAGCTTATAAGTTAGGAGAGGCTGCAGCACTTTGCTTTGGCCTCTGCCTCCCGGGAAAGGCAAAATTTGCCCCCTTCTAGCCTCTACCCCTGTTGGGTTAAAATGAGTACAAATTACTTTTGCGCTTTCAATTCAGTTTGTAGCAATTGAAGCAAGTTGAGGACAAAGGGGGAAAATAGGAAGAGGAGGGAAGAGACATTTTAAAAGCCACTGAGAAGGTTGGGAAATAGACAATAGACCCCTAGATCCTTTTCACATGTACTGTTTTCAAGCCGGGTGTCACCCATCCCAAATTTGTGCACATCATTTTTCTGGTCTAGATATAGTCTCTCTCTCTCTGCCCCCAACTTTGCTACTTCCATGAGAGGAAGGGCCTGAAGAAACTTTCCCTAAGCTCAGTGCATTCCAGATGTAAGAGACTACAGCTCCCATCATCCCCAGCCAGAGTGGCTTCTCCTACAGAGTTGCCCATGTCACAACGGTGGCTTTGCTTTTGCACTGTCAAAGAGTGCTTCAGAAGCAGCAGCCTTGAGTGGGGAGGGGAGAAAGAAGGGGGAGAACTGCCTTGAGCTGTTCTTTAAGTTAATTATCACTTCTTTTGGTACCCTGAATGGCTGTTCAATGACAGTGTCAGCAAGTGGAAAGAACCAAATTACTTTAATTATGGAGTAATTGCACAGAGTGATGGTAATTAAATCTTGATCAGTTTAAGTGAGCGAATTAATTGCTCCAACTTGGAATGCAAATCACAGCGAGAGGAGTTGTTTTGTAGTTTAATTAACACCAGCCACTAAATTCTTATCATATCTAAAATGCAGCTCATTAATGAGTTTGAATCTGCGCTCACCTTAATAGGAACTTGGACAGAATGCATGCTGAGAAAGGTAGTTGGGCTGCAGGAAAGTGATGGAAAACTTATTATTCTCGTCACTTGTGGAGGTATTAGTTGCACACTCCACTTTGCCTTCTGGTGAAATGTGCAAATAGAAATATTTCCATATAATTAGCTTCTGGCCCCATTTCATTTCTGTATTCCCTGATCTGCTAACAGTATCCACTTTCAAATTTGTCAGTCTCTCCACCCCTCCACCCTCCCCTGACAGCCCCAAGTTTTGTATTTGCAACATGGGCCATTTCCACACTACTCTCTTATAGTGCTATGATTCCACTTTCAACATCCTATGGAATCCTGGGGTTTGCAGTTTCAGGAGGGGCCAGCTGGCCCCTCCAGAAACTGCAAACCCCAGGATTCCATGGGATGTTGAAAGTGGAATCATAGCACTATAAGATTGTAGTGCGGAAATGGCCATGATGCCCGAGATCCCACATCAAGGAGAGAGAGTGGAACATTATACTTATGGAGTTACACAGTGGTTGCACAATATGGCCTAGTTAATGAGTGGCAATGTTGTACAACCATACATAACCATGTGCAATGCACGATGATCAGTATGCACAAGGTGGAACAATGTGCAATGGAACAGCATTAGCAAGTCTGCTTCTGCAACTTTGAACTGAATTCTGCATCAGGTAGGAATGTCCAACTGCTTCCATAGGGTACCTTTGAACCTCTAAGAGACACCCACAGGCTTCAGCCAGTATATTTTTGTTTTATCCTATTTTTTATCCATTCTACAAGACCAGAGTCATTTCCACACTCTCACTGTTACAGTGCTATTATTCCACTTTCAATATCCTATGGAATCCTGGAGTTTGTAGTTTAGAGAGGGGCATTTAGAATTCTCAGCCACAGAGCTCGTTGGCCTCAGTAAACTACAAGCCCCAGAATTCCACGGTTGAAAGTGGAATAATAGCATTATAACAATGTAGTGTGAAAATGTTCCAGGTCAATTTTTTTTTAGGCTCTCCATTTCTGCAACTTCAGACAGAGAGAGTTAGGATGATAAGTTTATTTGGTCTCAGACAGCACTGAGCACTAACATGCAAAATGCTACTGCATGTCCTGTCTTGGATAGTCCACGGTTCAGTAGGTTGCTTTGTGGATCCTCAGAAGAATTCATAAGCCTGGGTGGAAATCATGTTGCCCTCCACATGTCGTTGGCCTAAAAGTCTCAGCAGTCACAAGCACTAGAGCCAACTGTGAAGAATAACAGGAGCTAGAGTCCAACAACCCCTGGAAGGCCACACAATTCCTATCTCAGTCATAATGCCACTATGCGCTATTTAATAGCAAGAAGAGCAATGGCAGTGAAGATATCTCCGCTTGTCCCAGACCCTGTTTTCTAATTTGCTTTGTTTCTGTGTTCATGCTGCTTCTATATATGTTACTGTTGTTCCAAATTACCATTGCATAGTAATAGCTGGGCTAAACCTAATAAAATGAATTTCAACAGAGAGAAATGGAAGGTCTTACACTTAGGCAGAAAAAATGGAATGCACAAATATAGGATGGGGGACACGTGGCTGGATAGCAGTATGTGTGAAAAGGATCTAGGAGTCTTGGTAGATCACAAGCTGAACGTGAGTCAGCAGTGTGACGCAGCAGCCAAAAAAGCCAATGCGATTCTTGGTTGCATCAATAGGAGTATGGTGTCTAGATCAAGGGAGGTAATGGTACCACTCTGTTCTGCTTTGGTTAGACCTCATCTGGAATCCTATGTCCAGTTCTGGGCACCTCATTTCAAGAAGGATATTGACAAGCTGGAGCGTGTCCAGAGGAGGGCGACCAAAATGGTGAAGAGTCGGGAAGACATGCCCTGTGAGGAGCGGCTTAGGGAGCTTGAGATGTTTAGTCTGCGGAAGAGAAGGTTAAGAGGGGGCATGATAGCCTTGTTTAAATATTTGAAGGGATGTCATGTCAAGAAGGGAGTGGGCTTGTGTTCCGCTGCTCCAGAGACCAGGACAAGGAGCAATGGATTCAAGCTGCAGGAAAGGAGATTCCGCTTGAACCTCAGGAAGAACTTCCTGATGGTCAGAGCTGTCTGGCAGTGGAATCTGCTGCCTCCACGGAGTGTGGAGGAGTCTCCTTCTTTGGAGGTTTTTAAGCAGGGGCTGGATGGCCATCTGTTGGGAGTGCTTTGATATGTGTTCCTGCATAGCAGGGGGTTGGATTGGATGGTCCCTGGGGTCTCTTCCAACTCTGTCATTCTATGATTCTATGCATCCACTCCAGCATTTCACAGATGAAATCCAGGACATGTGTGGCCACGGAACATCACAATGTAGTCAAGATGGCAAAAGTTACTAATGAAAAACACAAACTAGGAGAGCAGCTTCCTTTTACCTGAACACACCGGGAAGGTCTTGCCTTCTCCTCTCCCTGTGCCGAGTTAATTGAGTGCACTTTGAATTCAGTTTGTAACAATTGAAACAAGCTGATGACAAAGGAGGAATGTGGGAGAAGGAGGAGAGAGAAACTGGGACATTTAAAAGGAGATGAAAAAGTGAGAAGACAGAGGATTAACTGGTACTTTCCCTGCCAAATTGGGACGGTTTGAGGATATGTCATTTTAATGGGTCTAACAGTTCATTTTGAAAGGAAGATGTTTGCCATGACGGTCCTGTCTTGATCCGTATTAACAAAGCAATTCTCTTCCTTTCTCACTGACATGAGCTCTTTCTCTTTCTTTCTTTCTTTCTTTCTTTCTTTCTTTCTTTCTTTCTTTCTTTTTTCTTTCCTTCCTTCCTTCCTTCCTTCCTTCCTTTCTTTCTTTCTTTCTTTCTTTCTTTCTTTCTTTCTTTCTTTCTTTCTTTCTTTCTTTCATCTTTTTCTTTCTTTCTTTCTTTTTTTGTACAGCTTTGGAGTCTGAATCTCCCATTTAAGGCCAATTTCAAGGTCCCAAAATAATTTACATGACAAGGCCATTTCCTCACTAAACTGTTATAGTGCTATTATCCCACTTTCAACATCCTATGGAATCCTGGGCTTTGCAGTTTAGGGAGGGACTGGCCGGCCCCTCCCTAAATTGCAAACCCCAGGATTCCATAGGATGTTGAAAGTGGAATCATAGTGCTATAACACTCTAGTGCGGAAATGGCCACAGTCTACCAGGTGTTACTGACAGGCATTTTGGTCCATCAAAGACTCAGATGCTATCCAGGAGCCTAAGAAGGAGTGGGATGTCCTCGAATTAATGTGGCATGTTCCAAGCAGCATTGTGTGTGCGTGTTTTCATTGTGTTGTTGGGATCCTATCTGTGGCAATTTCATCCAGCTATTTGGTCAGTTTGTTTGGAATTGTTTACAAATACCTCTCACCATCTGAACCACAGTTGTTGTTGTTGTTTTCCAGATCTGCTGAATCTTTATTTGTAATTCTCAATATTTTATAATCCTTTCCCTCTTTTTGTCTTAATCCCACTATCCTCTGGGACTGCCACATCTGTAACCAAAACTTGCCTTTTCTCGTTTGTTATTGCATTATCGTTATCTCTCCTCCCTGTTCCTCCTCTGCTACCGTTCCCCCTCTTCCTTCCTCCTTTTTCTTCCTCCTCATCCTCCTTCTTTTCTTCCTCTGCCTCTGCCTCTTCTTCTTCTTTTTCATCTTCCTCGTCTCCTTCTTCCCCTCCTCCCTTTCCTTCCTCTTTCTCCTCTTCTTATTCTTTTCTCCCCTCCTCTTTGGCCATTTCCGCACTAGCCTGTTATAGCGCTATGATTCCACTTTCAACATCCTATGGCAGTGGTTCTCAACCTTCCTAATGCCACGACCCTTTAATACAGTTCCTCATGTGTGCTGACCCCCAACCATAAAATTATTTATTTATTATTTACAATGCGTCCCCGCCCCGGCAAAGGCCACCTTGCCGGCCAGGAACGGGGACGGGGCGGGCAGGGAGGGAGGGAAAGAAGAGCCGCGTGTCTCCCCTGGTAAAAAACTCCGAGACCTCTCCCGGGCTCTGCTTCGCTCTCGTTTCCACTGGGAGGGGGCAGTGTGGGAAAAGTTTCCAGAGTGACGACCCTGGCCAGAGGGGGAGGAATCCCAGCACCTTTGTCTTTTGCACCGGGGGCAGCTCGCCCCCCCAGAAAAGCGCCACCTTGCAGCCCCCCGGCCCTTCCACAGCGCCCCCCTCCGTGGTGAGTGGGGCAGGGGCTGTGGCGAGGAGGGGGCCTGCCCCCCGTGCTGCCACCGCGCCCCCAAGCTGGCCCGTCAGACGGGAGGTTCTCCCGGTAGCGGAGAAGGGGATCAATTTCAGTCCCTTCTGAATAGGGGGCAGGAGGACGCAAGCATGTGGCTCGTACTTCTGCACCACCACTCCTGGGCCTTTTCCCCATGTTACCTTATCACAGAGGTGGGGGGGTTCCATTAGCGCAAGCAGGTTCTTGCGCGAGGCGCTCTCTTCGCTGCATCTTCGTCCCGCAGCTGGCTTCCTGGTCGCGTGACCGCCCCACCCCTTCCTCCCCCAGCGCAGCCTACAGCTCCCAGGCTGAACTGCAGAAGGAAGGGGCGGGGAGGTCGCGTGACCAAGAAGCCAGCTGCGGGACAAAGGAGCAGCAAAGAGAGGGTGCCCCCACCTCCGCGATAAGGTAAAGTGCGGAAAAGGCCCAGGAGTGATGGCGCGCAAGCACGAGCCACGCGCTCGCGTCCTCCTGCCCCCTTTGGCAGGAGCGCGTGCAGCTGAGGGAACGAGCCTAAGACCATCGGAAATACGTATTTTCCAATGGTCTTAAGCAACCCCTGTGAAAGGGTCATTCGACCCCCAAAGGGGTCGTGACCCACAGGTTGAGAACCAGTCCCATGGAATCCTGGGGTTTGCAGTTTCGGGAGGGGCCACAGGATGTTGAAAGTGGAATCATAGCGCTATAACAGACTAGCGCGGAAATGGCCGAATTCCTCCTCCTCCTCCTCCTCCTCCTCCTCCTCCTCCTCCACCACTTTATTTCTACCCCCACCTTTTCCCCAAACCAAGATTTAAAGGCGCTTACAAATTAAAACAAGCACAGTACAATTCAAATACATTTCAGAAGCAAGCATTAAAATGTAATTAAACTATTAACCATACTAAAAACAGTTTAAAATGGGCAATTAAAAATGTTTGAAAACAGTTTAAAATGCAGTCGAATTAAAACAAGACAGCAGCCTCTTAAAAGTCCTTCTCTAAAAACCTTCAGTGCTGAAAAACCTGTCATAATTTTTTTTTTTTTTTTAGAAAAAAAGTTTCTGCCAGCCAAGAGCAGAGAGGCACCCATTCTGTCCGACCTGGGAGGGAGTGCCAGAGCCTACGGACAGAATGCTAACTTAGTGATGCCTCAATTACTGTAAAGAGAAATTAATTACAGCTAATTAGTTATCTGTTATTGAGCAGTTCTAATCTCCATCTCTGAAGTGTCAGAGCCAGAGGAGCTGGTCATCACTGGAACTCAGAGGAAGCATTTGGAGCTTGGAAAGATTTTTTAATATTTGAGCTTAAAGGCAGAAGAGTAGACATGAAAGGACGGGGGAGGGCAAGGAGGGCGATGTGCCCCGGGCAGCATTTTTTGTGGGGCGCTGCTGCTCCTTGCGTGCCTCCCCCGCGTGCCGTCAGCCCTCCCCTGTGCTCCATAGCCCTGCCCACCTGCACCGTAGCCCCTCTCTCCATGCTGTAGCCCCACCCACACGTGCCATACCCCTTCTTCCACACACCGCAGCCCTGCCCACGCGTGCGGTAGCCCCATCCCAACGCCTCCGCCCCGGCCCCCACCCTGCTCATGCCAAGCTACGCCACCGGACTTGAAAGAAAGCAACTAATCCGCCCCAGGTGGAATAAGGACGAAATTGCAAAGACAGGGAGGGAGGGAGTGCCACAACACAGAAGACCCTGTGGTGGCCTACTTTACAAAGGACAAATTTCTATCTGAAATCATCCTTTGCTAAAAAGGCACATATTTTGTCCTGCAGGTGATGGCTTTTAATGCGTGTGCATAGAACGATTCTCTGGCTCAGAAGATTGTACAAAGAATTCTTTTAAAGCAGCATGGCAACTCTCCAAAATACCTTCAAAAAGGAAAAAAGAAAGAAGGAAGGAAGGAAGGAAGGAAGGAAGGAAGGAAGGAAGGAAGGAAGGAAGGAAGGAAAGAAAGAAAGAAAGAAAGAAAGAAAGAAAGAAAGAAAGAAAGAAAGAAAGAAAGAAAGAAAGAACACCAAAAGAAGCAATTACATTTTTCACATTTCCAAAGCAAATTATTCTTTTGTGCTTGGAAGAGAAGACTGTGGCCAGAATACTATTGGCATTTTATGCATGGGTAAGTTCCCCTCCAGACCATCCATATTCAGTTGAAGTTTGCAGAAATGGAGTCACCCATATGGTGCCGTTATGCCTCGGTGCATATTGCACATGGATACATGTGTGCATATGCGTTTGGGCTCACATGGGCTATCTTGGTTCAGTTGTACAGTGTTGCCCTTCAGCACAAGGACTGCAGAGCACAATCTGTGTTCGTGTGTGGAGATCTACACTATGAAGCCCCGAAGCAGAACCTTTTTGCAAGAAATTGCATATAGCAATTCCATCTGCTGGCAAGCAAGTGTAAAGGGCTCTTTCCTAAGTGAATGCCTCTCTAGCCACAGCAGTCGGGGTTTTGGCATTGCTAAATTTAATTATCAAGAGGTTTAGGGAGCCCAAGGTACACATGTTCTGTAGAATTTCTCTAGAACTTCTAAATAGGTCTTCCTCTTCATTGTTTGACTGTACTTGCTAATTGTTGCTTTATACTGTATCTAATAAATGAAAGGGTTTTCTTTGTGCTCTTGTTCCTAATTACTGTATTTTGCTTATTTTCTATATTTCATTTTGTTCCTCTTGATCAGTGGTTCTCAACCTGTGGGTCCCCAGATGTTCATGGACTTCAGCTCCCAGAAGCCCCAGCCACTGTGGTCAATGCTCAGGGCTTCTGGGAGCTGAAGTCCACAAACATCTGGGGACCCACAGGTTGAGAACCACTGCTCTTGATCCTTGATCCTTTTGTTCCCCTTGATGGTGGGCCATTATATCATTAATTGAAATTTCACTACCTGGTTCCATCTTGTGGTGAATGTGTGGCATTGCATGAGTAACGATACCAAATCTTGTTGAGAAATGTGGTCTGGTATTCCTATTCTGGTTTATAGAGCACAAGAGGAGTCAAGTTAGATCAAAGGCTTATCTAGCGTAACATTCTGAGCATCACAGAGCTGAATATTTAGTTCAACCCCCTGCCATCCAGAAGTGCCAGCTTAAGCTCTCTTGAAAGATGGCCATTCAATGTACCGTTTATCTGAATGCATATGCATTGGCATCCAGTGCACAGCACAATATGAATGGAAGAAGGATGCTCTGCAGTGAACACCAACATCCAATGTTTTAAGCTCACCAGCACAACATGAATGCAATGGCCTCCTCACCTAACACTTGCCAAGGACTCAAAGTCCCCTCCCTAAACTGCAAACCCCTGGATTCCATAGGATGTTGAAAGTGGAGTCTAGTGTGGAAATGGCTTAGTACATAGCGCCATCCTGCCTCAATCAAAAGTGACACATAGGCCTTTTCCGCACCTTACCTTCTTCCGGCACTGGGGTGCGGGGATCGCACGAGCAGCCTCTGGCGAGAGGCTCTCATGTCCAGGGTCCTTTGGCTCTGCACGAGCTGCCTGCTCGCACAAGAGCCTTGCCTCTTCCCTTCCGCAGTGCAGCCTGGAAGTTTCCCAGGCTGCGCTGGGGCAGGAAGTGCAACCAGCGCAGCTCCGGAGGCTCCGTACACCAGGTAAATTCGCGCGGGGCCCGGGAGCAATGCTTCCAGCCGAAAATGAAAAGGTACGCAATCAGTGCCTGCTGGCCCGTGGAGCATCGCACGATTGTGAGTGTGTTGTGCAGATCACTCCTCACAATCGTGCTATGCTCCAGGTGCCCATGGAAAATGCTGTGCAGAAAGGGCCATAGTCATCCTGACTAGTAGCCATGGATGCCCCCATCCTCCATGACTTCATCTGTAAAGCCAGATAAGTTGCCAGTCATGGGCAATTTCTCCATCTTGTGGAGGTGCATTCCACAGTTTTTTTCTGGACACTATGTGAAGAAGTGTTTCCTTTCCTCTGCCCTGAATCTCCAACCATTCAGTTTCCTTGTAATAACCTCCTTGGGTTCCACCATCTTGAGAGAGGGAAAACTCTAGCTTCTACTAGTAATATAATTTGCAAACTGTTGCTGTTTAATTGTGTGTCTTCCAGTCATTTCCAACTTATGGTGACTCTCAGGCAAATGTATTATGGCATTTTCTGGGGCTGAGAATGTCACCCAGTGGGTTTCCAAGGCCAAGCAGGAAATCCAACCCTGGTCTCCAGGGTCATAATCCAATGCTCAAACCACTACATTGCACTGGCTCTCAGTTTGTAAATTCCTGTGGGAGAAATGGTTAGGTTCTAGTTCAGTGACAGAAAACGCCTGCAGAGGAGGCCCTGGGTTGAAACTCTACTCCTTAGGAGTAGTTACGGAGTTATAGTTATGGATCAGTAACTCTAGGACCTGTTCCGCACTGGACTGCTGTAGCGTATTATTCCACTTGCAACATCCTATGGAATCCTAGGGTTTGCAGTTTCGGGAGGGGCCAGCTGGCCCCTCCCGAAACTGCAAACCCTAGGATTCCATAGGATGTTGCAAGTGGAATAATAGCGCTATAGCAGCCTAGTGTGGAAATGGCCCCAGTTATGAATCTGTAACTGGAATACAGAATGCCACTTTTTTTTTTTTTTGGAAAGAGACATCCAAGTAATGGAAATGGAAATGGTGGTGGAGATGATGGCTCCCTTCAGGCCTTATTCCTTACTGGTCTTGCTTGCTTGGTGAGCAAGGACATCTGAGCAGGGAAGAATTCTATGCATTGCAGTAGGGAACAGTGGCTCACTTGTCACTGGTGCGGTGAATCACCTCCATATTTTACTACAAACTTTAAAGGAGCCAACCAAGGTGCCGTACCCTATCCTACAACAGAAGTCCAGCACTTTGGATGCTGAACTTAAAGTCTGGACTAAAATGCAGAATGGATGCACTGCCCTGCTGAGCAAACAGTCACCAGCTGCCACTGTAGAATATGCTTCCATAGGTCTTGAACCTCAATTGAACAGGGTCCTGATTTTGCATGAAGCATCAACATATAGGCCTCCTCCCCCCCCAGGTGGCCACATGCTGTTGGACCTAGGGACATTTACAGAGCCTAGAAAAGGTCCTGTTTTAATGACAATTCCCTGAATCCTAAAGCCAGCAAGTCTGGATGATTCCAGGAATTGTCATCCAAAAGAAAGAGGGTGAGTTTTGGCAAGTTCTGGCTCAAATCACCAAGTTCAACCTATCTATTGTCAGCAAGTGAAAAGATGAGATGGTGCCACACCAGTCTATGCACCAGAACCAGAGCGGTAGTCATTCCTAGTGTGTTCTTTACTCTAGTGCATGTCTGGCCTGCACAGAACTTATTAGAAGCCCTCTGGACGAATTCGTATGTCAGGCCTAACTGTAGCTTCCTTTCTGCTGGTAGAAATCTGCCACCTAGTGAGTGAAGATGGTCTTACAATAGAACCAGAGATGCGCTTTGAGCCTTGGGGTGGTTTTAGTTCTGGATTACCAAGCCAGGGGGTGGGGAAGCAACCAGCTGCACAAGGTTATGGAATTTGGGGGCCTCACAAAGGGATTTATTTATTCATTTTTGGGCTACAGCTCCCACAATTCCTTATCACTGGCGATACTTGCCAGGGCTCGTGGGAGTGCAATTCTAAAACCTGTGGAAGGCCAAATGCTGTTAACTGGGGCTGGCTATAGGGAGCACACAATCCCATTGCAACAGTTCCACTGGCTGCCAAAATGCATCATGGTGTTTGTCTAATATATAAAAGTCAAAGTTCGTTTGGCTATGTCAGATGAAGACCTCATATGATTGGCTGCCTGAGAAGATTCCATGGAATCCTAGGGTTTGCAGTTCAGGGAGGGGCCTTAAGAATTCTCAGCCAGAGAGTTCTTAGGCCCAGCCGGCTGCTGTGGACACAAGGTCTAGCAGCAAGGAGGAGGGCAGTGTATTCCCTCAGAAACCCAACAGCTTTATGTTAACAGCTCTGAATACAGATTGGATTGGGGACTATGGGGAAGAGTTACAGGTAGTGGACAAGACAGTTTGGGGAATTACAGACACAGGATCTCTGATCTTTCTAACAATAATTACCTATGAGAAAATAAAATCCTGGGCAAGGCCAGGTATGTACACTAGTGACTTATAAAGCCCTATACAGCTCAGGTCCAGGTTATTTAAAGGACCGTATTCTCCCATACAAACCTGCCCGTGCTTTGACATCTTCTGAAGGCATCCTTATCTTTGTCCCAGCACTCTCACATGCATACCTGCTGGGAACATGGGAGAAAGCCTTCTGGGTGGCTGCTCCCAGGCTCTGGAACGCCTTTCCCAAAGAAATTAGACTGGCACCCTCCTTGTTCTCTTTCTGCCCCCAGGTTAAGACCTTTTCATTCTGGTAGGGCCTTTGAGAATTGATTTTTAGGGCAAATGCACCTTGTAAAATGTATCTGAGATTTATTTGTTGTTGTCAATAAGTGTTTATTTGTTTGTTTCAACTGTTTTTTCTTTACATAATTGAATTATTTTTAAATTTTAGCATGCTGTGAATTTTCAAGCATGCTTGTTTTAATTGTTGTAAGCTGCTTTGAAAAGGAGGGATATAAATTATTATTACTGACCGGCATTCAGTACGAGACTTCCATCTTCAGAAGTGGATTTACGTAGACGGAAAAGAGAACTGAGAAGTTTCACAATGTCTGTATTCACCTAGGGGCTGCCCTGATGTTACTGCTTATGGAGATCCATTGTGCAACAGTAGAATGACAGATGTGCCATGGCCCAATGGACAATGAACAGCAATGAGTATTGGAGTACCCCTCCCATGTGCATCCAGACACCAAGTAGGAAGTGCTAGACCACAAGAGGCGCACCAATGCACATCAGAAGTGCCCAGTGCCCATCAGAAGTGCCCAACGCCCATCAGAAGAGTCCAGTGCACATTGGAGCACTCTTGCCATTCATGCATCTTTGCAATTCACTAACAGAGTTTTGTTGCACCTCTGCAACACAGCTAAGAATTCCTAAAGTTACATAACACAGATTGTGATGTAGAATCTCAGCCATCCTCACTGCTGCCGCCACCACCATCATCATCATCATCATCCCTAGTGGAGAAGGTGGCACTAGTAGACCTATGCCTGGGCCAGATTTAGGCCATTTCCACACTAGACTGTTATAGTGCTGTTATTCCACTTTTAACATCCTATGGAATCCTGGGGTTTGCAGTTTAGGGAGGGGCCTCAAAGTCCTCCGCTTCCTCCTCTCCTCAAAGGCCTCTCCCTAAACTGCAAACCCCAGGATTCCATAGGATGTTGAAAGTGGAATAACAGCACTGTAACAGTCTAATGAGGAAAGGCCCTTAGACTCACACATGCTACATCAATGGTTCTCAGACTTTGATCTTCCAGGTGTTTGGGACTTCAGTTCCCAGAATCCCTGGCCACAGGCCAAGCTGCCTGGGACTTCTAAGGGTTATGGTTCAAAACACTTGGAGGACCAACCTTTGAGAACTCCTGTATGAACTCCACAGGCCTAACTGTGGCCTCTGCCTCCACTTGCATTGGACATTCTCGCCATAAGACAGTGGTTCTCAACCTGTGGGTCCCCAGATGTTTTTGGACTTCAGCTCCCAGAAGCCCTGAGCATTGACCATAATGGCTGGGGCTTCTGGGAGCTGAAGTCCACAAACATCTGGGGACCCACAGGTTTAGAACCACTTCCATAAGACAACATAGGACATTTGCTCTGCAGCTCTTCAGTGAGCAAAGGAAACAGACTAGGTCCTTGTGTCCTCATCTGGAAGGCTGATGCAAGACAGAGGAGGTCAGAAATAAGGTCTCGCTTCCAGATGGATTGACAGCTTCTGACAAAGACTGAGCTCACTTAGGCCTTGATCCAGCAAAGCTCCAGGACGTGTACTTAACTTTCAGCACATCAGTGGCAGTAAGTAATCCTAATGGAATGGCTTCCCTGATTAAGAGCTTTGAGTGCTAAATTTGGTACATGGAATAGACAGCCATCCCAATGCTGCATGAGAGTGACCTCTGCCGGATGACCTAAAACCATCGTTTTCTCTGCCATACTCTAAGGCCATTTCCGCCCAACACTGTTATACTGCTATTATTCCACTTTGGACATCCTGTGGAATCCTGGGGTTTGCAGTTTAGGGAGGGGCATTTAGAATTCTCAGCCAGAGAGCTCTTTGGCCTCAGCAAACTACGAATTCCATAATTCCACAGGATGCTGAAAGTGGAATAATAGCACTCTAACAGTGTAGTGCGGAAATGGCCTGATACCTTGGGAAGCAAGATGCTTGGTGATGTCACAGAAAGCAGACCCTGGTGAAGCTACACAGCTGATGTTATAAGGTGCAGCACCGCTGCTATTTTTAGCATAATACTATACTGATTTCAACCACGATTGCACAGAGTACACCATTCTGAAGGAAAATGCCAGCTGACATGACAGTCTGCTTTGGACTTACATCTTTATAAAGGGCCTTGTGTGTGTGCAAAATTGAAGTGAAGAGTTTTGTAACATCAGTATTCACCTAGGGGCTGCCGTGATGTTGCAATGCACAAGTGTCCACGGAGCAATGGCAGTCAGTGGAGTGACAGATTCATCGCGGCCTGAGACAGAAGGAGCACTGATGCCCATTGGGGTTACCTCCCCCGTACTCATTCGGACACCATCTAAGAAGTCTCAGAGCACAACAGAAGCACCCAGCGTGCACTAGAAGTGCTGAATGTGCCTCAGAGCACTTTTCCTGGTGCCCAGATGCACATCTTTCCAATTCACTAACAAGGTTGTGTTGCATTTCTGCAACACAGCTTTGGATCTGTAAAATGTAGACTGTGATGTAGGCCATCAAGCCTAACAAATACACAGACTTTACAAGACAATGCTCTTGCCCTGACATTCCTTCTCCTGGCTCTGAGAACCAACAGTCACGGAATCGTGGAGCTGGAAGAGACCACAAGGGCCATCCAGTCCAACCCCATTCTGCCAAGCAGGAATACAGAAAGCGTTCCTGACAGATGGCCATCCAGCCTCTGTTTAAAAACCTGCAAATATGGGGACTCCATGACACCCCAACACAGCATAATCCACTGTTGGATTGATCTTTAGGTCAAGCAATTCCTCCTAACGTTTAGATGGAATCTCTTTTCCTGGAGTTTGAAGCCATTGAACAAACTTCAGAAAAGGCCCTGGGCTGAGATCTGGGAATGCTAGCAGTTTCAACTAGATTCTCCTCATGGGCTTCCTGTAGGCAACTGGTGAACCAAAGGTTAAACTAGATGGGCCATTGGTTTGATCCAGCTTCAGGGCTTCGTATGATCACATCAGTGTTTGTCTGAGTTGGAAGTTTTGTCACTTGGTAAATCGGTGCATGCCAAGTTCCTTCCATCTACAGAGGAACAACTGTACTTGCTCTTTACCAGAGGAACATCTATTTGTCAGTGAACCCATCTGTCTCTCTGATAGCAAACACAAGTGATGATGAATCTTCTATATCCAACTTTTCAAAAATCTCCCCTCTTGTTTTGAAAACGTTTGTATGTTTGATAAGCTGTTTTCAGGAAAACAGAACAAAATTTTCACTCACTCGAAGGTACCTCTGTGTCAGAGGGTACCGCCGTCTCTGCTATGCCCAGCTTAGCTGTACAGGACTGTAGCCGTCTGGTTGTGTTTCCTTCAATGCAGTGTTTCATTCAGTGTTTGGGTGATGGTAGGGGGGAGTTGGGCCATGGCATGGGAATCAAGGTCATTTCAACATACTGGTACAGGCTGGTGCCTGAGAATGGAATGTGAGCAGGAAAGAGCAGAGATGGGCAAGGGGTATTCAAAAAAGGCAAAACTGTCTGTGCATGTTCAGTTCTGGCAAAGACATTGTCTCTGTGCTGAATTTAATCTTTTGTACATGCTTTCTGGATCTATCCATGAAGACTGTTTATTGAGTCAGGTTAAGACAAGACATTACACTCTCTTCCTGTCATGGGCCTACACGAGACTGTTATAGCACGACGATTCCACTTTCAACCTCCTATGGAATCCTGGGGTTTGCAGTTTCGGGAGGGGCTGGTTGGCCCCTCCCGAAACTGCAAACCCCAGGATCCATAGGAGGTTGAAAGTGGAATCATCACACTATAACAGACTTGTGCGGAAATGGCCATGGATAGGACCATGCTCCACTTTTCTATTACACGGTTATTAAAGAAGAAAAACATGTTAAGGGTTAAAAAGAACTGGCAAGTCTGAGGGACCAGCACAAACAGGGTTGTAGAATGCTTAAGGGTTCAAAGACACACTTTTCAAAGCAGAGTGCTCAAAATCCTCTGCCCAGATAAGTAGAGCTACCAATTTTTCTTTCTTACCTTTTTTTTTTCAAAAAATAGGTGAAGAAATGTGCAAATTTGGGGAAGTTCTGGTAGCCACATAGATTGTCCACAATGAGAGGCTCTGTGTGCGAGTTGCTAGACAACATGATTAGTTGTTTGCTGTTGTAACCTCCTTTCTGCTTTTTAAAGTCTGCCACCTAGTGGCTGAAGATGGTAATGCATTTTACAGAAAAATTTAACTTAAATTGATCGATCCATTCTAAAAACGAAATAACTGAAGGTGCACGCATCCTGCTTCTGGGCTTCCCGTTGTGACATATGGTTGGCTGTTGTGGAAATAGAAATGCATATTGTTGAGTTTTTGTTAGAAGAATTATCCAGTTATGCATAGGTTGCAACATACATTGCATACCCTACTGCTCTTTCACTTCCACCCATGTAGATGCTCTTTCTTTCCCACCTGCTCCCCGGCCAAACATATATTCTAGTTTTCTTTCGTGATGGTAAATGCTCTTTCTCTCTCATTAGCCACTTAGGTGCACTTTTTGGTCCTCCAAGGTGATTTTTTCACTTCCCCAGTCCTGGTGCTCTCCCACTTTCTTGCTGTTCTCCCTCTTTCTCTGATTCTTTCTTGCTGGCCTGTCTCCCTGC
>CAOKZL010004713.1:0-19190 GCA_948472985.1 Iguana delicatissima | reverse complement strand
GAAATTTATAATGAGAGAATGAAGCCCCTGTAAGGAGAGTTTAAAAGCCTTTGTCCCATTTAGGCCAAGGACCTACTTTTCCAACAGCACACAAGGGTGAACCACAACTTGCTGGTGTGTTTAAGGGGAAGGAGAGAAAGAAACCACTAAAGCTGGACTTGGTCTTGAAAGCCCTGGGTCGCACCCTGAACAAGCCATTCAGCCACGTTTATGAGTCACGCAAACTCATCAATAAGGAGCGTGGATTGTTTCCAAAGTTTGTGTGTCGTTCCTTGTATCGGGTTGTGGTGTTCTGGCTGTTATCGTGTCAACAGAACATGTCAAGAGGTCTTGGAACATGGCTCGGACTCCTCGATATACATTTAACTTAACTTTAAAAACCTTCCTCTGAGGCTGAGAGAGTGTGACTTCCTCAGGGTCACCCAGTGTATTTAGGAATACACAGTCAAAGTCCTCCCTTGTCCAGCCTCTGTTTAAAAACCTGTTTAAAAAAGGAGGCTCCACCATGCTCCATGGAGGCAGCATGTCCGCTGTCCTGATCAAACAGGGATTTGAACCCAGGTCTCCCAGAGTCCTAGTCTGACGCTCCAACCGCTACACCCCACTGGCTCCCAGTGATGACAGTGCCAGCCCCTTGAATTGATCTCAAAAGCAAATGGGGAGCCAGTGCCATTCTAGCAAGTCCCTTCACCCTCTCCGCTTGTCTCTCTTTCCCAGGGACTTCCTTGCACTCGCTCCGTTATCTCTTCACGGTCGTGTCGGAACCCGGCCCAGAATATCACCGGCCACTTTGAGGACCAGCTCTTTGTGTCCTATGACAGCGAGAGGAGGAGGGGGGTCCCCCGAGTGGACTGGATGGAGGAGCTGGTGGTGATGGACGCTCCGTACTGGGACTTGCTGCATCGGAACGCCTGGAAAGTGGAGCAGATCCTGAAATGGCAGCTGGGGATGGTGATGGGGCAGTACGACCACAGTGAAGGTGAGAAGGGCGGGTGAGGAGGGCCTGGGGAGTTCCTGTCCTTCCAGCATTTGTCCCTGTGGGTAGAGTCCTATCCGTACCTTTGGTTTATGTGCACGTATCTCTTGTTCTTCTCCGTGGTCTCTGTGACTCACACAAAGGGGGTTTACAGTGCCTGCATTAACAGGGGGTTGGACTGGATGGCCCCTGGAGTCTCTTCCAACTCTAGGATTCTATGATCAGCCCAGTTCCCACTCAAACCCTCAGTTCCTTTTTGTCCACCACAGCAACGGCGTCAGATGAAGTGTTGGTGAGCTGTATCTTTTCAGTATTTTCAGTCTTGATTTTCAGTCTGTGTTCTAGCTTCTTCTGTCAGGTAATGTCTGGGCTTTGGCTTCAGACTGTCTCTGGTTATTCTCCCCACCGTGCCCTCTGGATCTTTAAAACTTGTACATCTGGTGGCCCGAAGATCCCAGTGATTGACAGGCTGCTGAAATATGTGCTGACGAGAGAGCAACAGCTCAGCTGAGGGCTGTAGTAAACAATTTCTGTAGTAAACAATTTCTAAGAAGTCAGATGGGCTGCAGGAGGCTCATGGAGATAAGGACATGTCGGCTCCAGCTCTTGGAGCTAAAGAGATGCAGCAAGAGGAGAGACATGACAGGATAAAGGACAAGAAATGTCCTCATTGGGGTACAGTTCGTGAAGAGACTGGGCACCAGGGCCTGCCCAGCCTGCCACCTCTTTGTGTCCAGGCCGGAACAGCTAGGGAGTTCTCTGGGTAAGGCCAGGGCTACGACCCCCGGGTCTGCTGCTATTCTCCCTCCCTAAAGAATGCAGCTCCTTCTTACTGTTTGTCCCCCACTGGCTTCTCCTCCCAGGTTATCACCCCCTACTGCTTTCCCTAAATCCTCACTCTTCTCAGATATAAGGACAATCATAGAATCATAGAAATGTAGAGTTGGAAGAGACCCAGGGGCCATTCGGTCCAACCCCCTGCTATGCAGGAACACCCTCAAAGCACTCCCTTGGACAGATGGCCATCCAGCCTCTGCTTAAAAACCTCCAAGGAAGGAGACTCTACTACACTCCGAGGCAGCAGATTCCACTGCCGGACAGCCTTGACTGTCAGGAAGTTATTCCTGAAGTTCAGGTGGGATCTCCTTTCCTGCTGCTTGAATCCATTGCTCCTTGTCCTGGTCTCTGAAGCAGCAGAAAACAAGCCCTCTCCTTCCTCTACAAGGCATCCCTTCAAATATTTAAACATGGCTATCATGTCCCCTCTTAACCTTCTCTTCTGCAGACTAAACATACCCAGCTCTCTAAGTCTATCCTCATAGGGCACGGCTTCCAGGCCTCTCACCATTTTGGTTGCCCTCCTCTGGACTTGCTCCAGCTTGACCATGTCCTTCTTGAATTGGGGTGCCCAGAACTGGACAAAGTATTCAAGATGAGGTCTAACAAAAGCAGAGTAGAGTGGTACCAGTACGTCCCTCGATCTAGACACCATACTCCTGTTGATGCAGCCAAGAATTGCATTGGCTTTCTTGGCTACCGCATCACACTGCTGACTCATGTTCTGCTTGTGATCTACCAAGACTCCTAGATCCCTTTCACACGTACTGCTATCCAGCCACGTGTCCTCCATCCTATACTTCTGTATTCCATTTTTTTCTACCTAAGTGTAGGACCTTACATTTCTCTCTGTTGAACTTCGTTTTGTTAGCCTTGGCCCAGCTCTCCAATCTATCGAGGTCATTTTGAATTTGATCCTGTCCTCTGGCGTATTAGCAACCCCTCCCAATTTGGTGTCATCTGCAAATTTGATGAGGATGCCCTCTATTCCTTCATCCAAGTCGTTGATAAAAATATTGAACAGCACTGGGCCCAGGACAGAACCCCGTGGCACCCCGCTAGTCACTTCTCTCCAGGATGAAAAGCAGCCATTCGTGATCACCCTTTGGGTTCAGTTGGTCAACCAGTTACAAATCCAACTAACAGTAGCCCTTTTCAGCCCGCATTTTACCAGCTTCTTTGCAGGAATGTCATGGGGAACTTTGTCAAAGGCCTTACTGAAATCGAGATACGCTGCACCCACAGCATTCCCTTCGTCTATCAAGCTAGTAACTCTATCATAAAAATAGATAAGATTAGTTTGGCATGACTTCTTTTTGAGAAATCCATGTTGACTTCCCGTGATTACAGCGTTCCTTTCTACGTGAATAGCAACTGACTGCTTAATGATCTGCTCCAGGATCTTTCTGGGTACTGATGTCAGGCTGACTGGGCGATAATTATTTGGGTCCTCTTTTTTTCCCTTCTTGAAGATGGGGACAACATTTGCTCTCTTCCAGTCTGCTGGAACTTCTCCTGTCCTCCAAGATTTCTCAAAGATTATAGCAAGTGGTTCCGAAATGACCTCTGCCAGCTCTTTTAATATCCTAGGATGCAATTCACCTGGCCCTGGGGACTTGAATTCATCCAGTGTGGGCAGGTATTCCTGTACCACCTCTCTACCTATTACGTGCCTCATTTCCCCGGATTCCTCACCTGCTCCCCAACTGCCAGGTTGAGTGCTTGTATCCTTCTGGGAAAAAACTGAGACAAAGAAGGTGTTAAGTAGTTCTGCCTTTTGTCTTCCCCCTGTGAGTAATTCTCCATCTTCTCTGCGCAGCGACCCTATCGTCTCCTTCTTTTTCCTTTTGCTGCAGACATTTTTAAAAAGGCCCTTTTTATTGTTTTTAATGTCTCTGGCCATCCTAAGTTCGTTCTGTGCTTTAGCCATTCTGACCTCCTCCCTATATCTCCGGGCCACTTGCTTAAATTCTTCTTTGGTGGTTTCCCCCTTCTTCCATTTCCTATACATGTTTCTTTTAACACTTAGCTCAGCTGAGAGTTCTTTAGTCAACCATTCTGGTTTCCTCAGATGCCTTCCATTTTTCCTCCTTATTGGCACAGTTTTAGACTGTGCCTTCAGTATCTCCCTTTGAATGAACTCCTATGGCTCCTGAACTCCTTTCCCTTTCACTATTCTTGACCACGGAATTCCAGCCAGCAGCTCCCCAAGTTTGCCGAAGTCCGCTTTTTTAAAATCTAAGATGAGTGTCTGGCTACCCTTATCTTCTCCTTCCCACTGAATGCCAAATTCCAATAGGGCAAGGTCACTTCCCCCTAAAGATCCAACCAGTTCTTCCTCGTTCACAAGGTCATCCCTGTTGGTGAGGATCAGATCTAGAATATTTGATCTCCTTGTGGCCTCTTCCAACTTCTGGATCATGAAGTTGTCTGCAAGACAAGCAAGAAACTTGCTGGACCTTGTTTTCTTGGCAGAGTTTGACTGCCAGCATATATCCGGGTAATTGAAATCTCCTATTATTACTGTATTTCTCCTCCTTGAATGTGGTTGAAGAAGGCGTCATCAAAGTCCTCAGCCTGGGTTGGAGGTCTGTAGTAAACCCCCACCAGAATATCCCTATTGTTTCTCGCTGCCTGAATTCTTACCCAAATGCTCTCAAACTGGCTTTCTGGGTTTAAGTCACAGATCTCTTCACAGGTGAAAACATCCTTGACATACAAGGCTCCTCCTCCTCCTTCCTTGTGTGGTCTATTTTTACAAAATAGGCTATTCCCCTCTATTCCTATATTCCAATTAGGAGACTCATCCCACCAGGTCTCAGTGATGCCTATCAAATCGTATTTGTTTTGTTGTACTAGGAGTTCAAGTTCATCCTGCTTGTTTCCCATACTCCATGCATTAGTGTGGAGACACTGAAGTCCCGGAGCCCTTCCTGCAAGTCCTGGAATATAGTTTCTACTCCTCCCGCCATTGGCCACTTGTACTACTTGTCCAGTATCATTTGGGCCTTTTCCGCCTGCGCTTGCTGAATCCTTGCCCTGAATAATATTGTCTCCCTCCCCAGCGGAACTTAGGCCCTTTTCGCACCTTACCCTTTTTTTGCGAGAAGCCTCATTTGGAATGCTGCCACTTCCCCGCTCCTTCCTACTGCAGGTCACTTGCTGCTAGTGCGACTGTCGCACTAGCGCCCCACCCCTTCCTTCCGCAGCGCAGTCTCGGAGCTGTAGGCTGTGCTGGGGGAAGGAAGCGCAACCCGCCCGGCTCGCCGAAGCACCGCACGCAGGTAAATGCGCGAGGGCGCCGTGAGCATTGCGCAAGCGCACAGTATTTTTGGCTTACAGCCAAAAATAAGAAAATGCGCGCGCACCCCGCTTTAGCCTCGTGAGCGTCATGCAAGTGGGAGCACGTCATACGGAGCAATGCTCCCATTCACGTGACGCTCAAGGGGCGCTTGTGCAAAAGAAAAAGGCATGCGAAAAGGGCCTTTGTTTAAAGACCTCTTAATTCTCCTGACGAGACTGTTTGCAAAAACATTCCTTCCACGTTTCGTGAGGTGCAGCCCATCCCTCGCCAGAAGCCCACATTCATGGAAATTCAGGGCATGTTCCAAGCAGTGATTTATCTCTCCAATGATACTGATGGTAGCATGTGTCACCCAGTACAGAGCAATTGAGACAGCTCTTTATAAAGAAATATAAACAAATCTTTATTTAACACACTGTCAAGATAATAGATATTTGGTAAGTAAGGGTTCATAAACCAGCACAACACTCCTCTCTCTCTCAGTGTCTCACTTCTCTCTCTCAGTCTCCTCTCACAGCCCCTCTTCTCATGCAAACTCATGCAAACGGGGGTTTACAGTGCCTGTGCGGTGCCCCATTTGGAATTTTCCCGAGCTGTTATGGAAGCCTTTGGGTGGTAGCCCCTCCTTCCCCGCTCCATGTGATCAAGTTAAGGTTAAGAGAGGACATGATAGCCATGTTTAAATATTCGAAGGCATGCCATGAAGAGGAAGGAGAGGGCTTGTTTTCTGCTTCTCCAGAGACCAGGACAAGGAGCGATGGATTCAAGCTGCTGGAAAGGAGATTCCACCTGAACCTCAGGAAGAAATTCCTGACGGTCAGGGCTGTCCGGCAGTGGAATAGGCTGCCTCGGAGTGTGATGGAGTCTCCTTCTTTGGAGGTTTTTAAGCAGAGGCTGGAGGACCATATGTTGGGAGTGCTTTGATGGGCATTCCTGCATTAACAAGGGGTTGGACTGGATGGCCCTTGGGGTCTCTTCCAACTCTTTGATTCTATGATCAGCCCAGTTCCCACTCATAGAATCATAGAATCATAGAACCATAGATTCTGCTGCTCCTATTCTCCCTCCCTAAAGAATGCAGCTCCTTCTCACTGTTTGTCCCCCACTGGCTTCTCCTCCCAGGTTATCACCTCCTACTGCTTTCCCTAAATCCTCACCCTTCTCAGATATAAGGACCAGCCGTGATTTCTCTCTCCAATGACTGTGGTACTGATGGTAGCGTGTGTCACCCAGTACAGAGCAATTGAGACAGCTCTTTATAAAGAAATATAAACAAATCTTTATTTAACACACTGTCAAGGTAATAGATATTTGGTAAGTAAGGGTTCATACACCAGCACAACACTCCTCTCTCTCTCAGTGTCTGTCTCTCCTCTCTCTCTCTCGATCTCTCTGTCTCCTCTCACACCCCCTCTTCTCATGCAAACTCATGCAAATGGGGGTTTACAGTGCCTGTGCAGTGTATCATTCAGAACCTTCTGGAGCTGTTATGGAACCCGGTCCATTTGACCACTCAGACCCTCAATTTCTTTTCATCCACCCCAGTAGCAGCATTGAAGGAGCTGCTGGTGAACTGTATTGCTTCTCTCAGTATCTTTGGTCTTAATTTTCAGTTTGTGTTTTGTCTTCTTCTATCACACATGTGTTAAACACAAGGCCTGTTGGCCAAACCCAGCGCGCCAGGCCATTTCATGTGGCCCTCACACCTCTCCTGCAGCTGGGCCACTCCCCTCGCCTGCCGAGCCTGATCCCCACATTGCGGGCCCCTGGCTGCCGATATTCTGAACAGGGGCTCAGCAGCTGGCACTTGCGAACTACTTCTACTTCTGACTGTTCCTCTGTCCAAGTCTCGCGGTCAGAAAATTGCCGCAGGTTACCATGGCAATGCTCTGTGCAGCTCACAAAAGTTGGATAGAAGAACAGTTAGAAGAAGAAGTCAATCGTGAGTGTTGGATGCCGGACCCCTCTTCAAACACCATCAGCTGTGGGCCCGCAATGTGGGGATCAGGCCCACCAGACATAGAGAGCAGTGGGAGGGCAGAAAGAGCCATGGGAGGGAGCAGAAAGAGGCACAGTGAGGGCCTTGGGGGCAGAAAGAGGCTCAGAGAGGGTCTGGGGAGCAGAAAGTGGCATACTTTGGATATACTGACCAATTGCATGTCAGTTTATAGAGCAGTGGTTCTCAACCTGTGGGTCCCCAGATGTTTTGGACTTCAGCTCCCAGAAGCCCTGAGCACTGACCATAGTGGCTGGGGCTCCTGGGAGCTGAAGTCCACAAACATCTGGGGACCCACAGGTTGAGAACCACTGTTATAGAGATATAGGGAATATAAACTACAATCAAATAGCCCCAAAATATCCAAGAAAAGAAAAGTTGATGCAGAGGGAAAGCAATTTTAAAACCAGTAATAATCGAATGCAGAGGCAATTATTTAATATGATAAAAAAATAGATACATTTACATAGTCTTACAGATATAGGGCAACCATAATCCTGTTGCTGCCCAAGATAAAATTGAGTTTGACAGCCCTGTTCTATCTGATAATGTTTTTGCTTTGGCTTCAGACTTTCTCTCGGTGATTCCCTCTCTCTAGCAGACTTCGGTTTTCCCTTCAACCTTGGACTGTTTCTCAGTGATTCCCCCTCTCTAATGGCTGTTGGGAAATATTAAAATTGAAAGGTTAGTAGGTCTCCCAACCAGCAGAGCATTTAGTAAATGCACAAACAGAAGTTGAACAGGTTACCAGCCCCACTTCTATCACTCCAGCCCTGACACACTTAATCTAGCTCAAAATAAATACAGTTTGGTTAAAAGTATGTAAAAAGGATTTACTCACATAATCTTGTGCATAGTTTACACAAGTTGAAATTCTTGAAGAAAGGTAAGAAGAAATTAAGCAGTCACATGCTTGCCAGAGGAAGTATGAACCCCAGACCACAGATCCATCTGTACAGTCCCAACAAGTTGAATTCCAAACTGAGGCCCCATCAACACCAGGTCAGCTCCTGGAACATGAACTTGGTTCACTGCCTTGTTCTCAGTGATGTTGCCATAAGACAGAAAGAAGGTCAAGGAGGTCTCCAGACCCAACCGAGTCCTTCATGCTCACTCCTCAATTGTTTCTGGGGCCTGCCTATGCAAACACTGGTGTCTCCTTCTCACATTCACTCTGCACAACCAACAAAACAGGCTGCTTCAACACTTTCCCCAGGTTCTGTAGCTCAGCGCCACCACATTCGACAAGATTCTCTGTCTCCACTTTGATGGAGTTGGTACCCTTGAAATTCAAGTTGTCATGCCCATCGATGCCCATCGCACTGTGTTCCATCAGAGTGGATGTGATTCTGGGAGCTATGTAGGCATCAGGATCAGCATTGCTGACACTATTCGTCACCACCCTGTTACGAGTACCCAGGTCACCTGGGAAATTTTGGTGAGACTTGTACAGCAGAGTGCCTAGAAGCCGAGGGTGAGGGACAATACTATGATGGCACGATGGGGAGCGGCAATAGTGGGAGTAGTTGACAGGACTGCGTTGGTGATACAATGGTCCCCATTGGTGGTATTCGTACTTCTCAATTCTTTTTCAGGGCTTCATACCTTACAGTGGATCTTCAGCTGCACGTTGAGTGAAGACGGAGTCAAAGGAGGTTCTAGCAAGTTTAGTTATGATGGGAAGGAAGCCCTCAGTTTTGACAAAGAGACCCTGACTTGGACTGCCAGTGATGCTGTCTCTGAAGCCTACAAAATGAAGTGGGAGTCTGAACCAGGTGGAACTCAGCAGTCCAAATTATACCTGGAAGACAAGTGTATCTCCATGTTGCTCAGATTCCAGGAAGTGGGAAAGAAAGTGGTGGAGAAGAAAGGTGAGGATAGGAGAGTTCTAGGTGTGTAGAGTTGCCACCTCCAGCATGCCTCAGACCTCAGCAGTGCCAAATGTCAAGTTGGGATCCACATGGGGAGTCTGCTAAAAAGCCCATAAAATGGGGGTTAGCTATTAGGACGTCCTAGTAGATGCCTTGAAATAGGACAAGAGCGTTTGTTTGTGGTCCAAACCACAGCACCAAGCTGTGGGTCAAAATTCTAAATGGGAGGCTACACTAGAACAAAAATGGGGAGCCTGTCATAACTCATCAGGACATGGATATGGATATGGATATGGATATGGATATGGATATGGATGGATGGATGGATGGATGGATGGATGGATGGATGGATGGATAGATAGATAGATAGATAGATATGGACTAGAAAGAAGAGAGAGCTCTCAGAGGTGCTTTTTTGAGATTCCAGAGGCAGGAAAACAAGAGACTGCTAAGGCATTTCTGTAAAGATTCCTGATGTTTCATCAGGATGGGGTGATCAAAGAGGCTTCTCTGAGATGTTGGCTGTAAGATCCCTGAAGTGAAAAATAAAAACAAAATGGGGATACTCCATGGACACTGATGGGGACTTTTTAAAACCCTTTAAGGTTTGTGAGTTGAGGCCGAGAGGATTCCGCTCCGAGCGTGCGTTATAAAACAGTCTATGCTAACTTTATATGGAATTCATAGAAAACATGAAGTGGCAGCCACTGAGCCACAAAAGGGTTAGACATACAGACAAACTTGCCAATAAGGAGGAAACACTTTTTCCAAACGGTGTACATCAAATTTGTTGTTTGCATCTTATTTCACTGTTCTATATGCTATCATATCAGCAGAACGTGTCGAGATGTTTTGGAGTGTGGCTCAGACCATTTTGTATATATTTAGTTTGAACTTGCACGGCAACATTTTCTGTGCCTAAGCAAACTGTTTTCTTCAACATGGCTCTACCTCATTTAGGCCTCCAGGTCACTTTCTGGGATTTTTTTTTTTTTGTCTCTTTCCTACACGTTTCTGGTGTTAGTTACCCATGCAACACCATCTAGGAAACCGGGGAGGATTTCTGAAGCACCATCACTCAGATTCATGAGAACAGGGAGGAAAGGGGTTGAAAACAGGAGAGAGTGAGGGCAGAGGAGTTAAAATTCCTGTACTGGGGGGGAATGTCAGGAAAGTGGGAGAGGGTGCTCTGAAGTACTGCTAATAAGATTTCTAAACTTTAAAAAAAATGACTTGAGACTGGAAACCAGGAGGCCCTGGGCTCCCTCTCAGGGTATTAGATACGAAATCAAGCACTACAGATATACTCCAGCTACTGTATATAAAAATGGGATGGTCTTAGAGCAGAACAATTCCAAATCCAGAAAGAGCAGCCCATTCTCACTGGAATATTAATGTCTTTTTTGCAGTGGCTCCAGCAGTGAAGACAACACGTGAGGCGGTTGTGGGTGGTCTGGAGACTCTCACTTGCCACATCCATGGCTTCTATCCCAAGGAAATCGATGCCACTTGGAGGAAGGATGGGGAAGTCATGGAGCACGAAACGGTCCGGGGAAACATCACTCCAAACTCAGATGGGACCTACTACACCTGGCTCAGCACTGAGATTGATGTGAAGGAGAGGGAAAAGTACCAGTGCCACGTGGAACACGACAGCCTGGTGGCCTTGGTTTCGGAGAAGCCTAGTAAGGGACCAGGGGAAGGGGCTTTGGGATAGCGGAAGTTCTCCCGTAATCGTTGTCATTCTCATCCTATTTGTCACGTAACTGTTCTCATTTGGTGGGGACAGTCTCAGTTAATTGTCTCCCATCCCACTTTCTCAGCTGCTTTTAAAGTGTCCTGGCTTCTCTCTCCTCCTCCCGCTTTGCTCTCTTCAGCTTACTCCAGTTGCTGCAGACAAAGGTCACAGTGCAAAAGTAGTTTGCTCTTGATTGGGTCATGGAGAGGGGAGGAAAGGAGGGACAAAACGCATCCCAGGAGAGTCAGGGAAAAGCAGACTGCAGCCGCTTCTCCTTGCTTGTGTGCTCTTCCTTATTCATGTAAGTGCTGCCATCTGAGGTTGCTTGGCCAGCTGCATCCTGATTTTCATCTGTGAAGGGTATGCCATTTTGGCTTTCTCCCCCTGCTGCTTGGCAGCGTCTTGGGAAGAGGGGAAGGCTCTTTGTGAAGGGCTTTTAGGAACGTTTCCTGCCTTTGGAGGTTTTTGAAGCCTGAGGCTCAGCCCTTAGAACTGTGCAGGAATCCCTGCAAATCTTTCTGTGCCCCTGAAGTGGAGAATCATATAACTTAGAACTGGAAGAGACCAGCAGCATCATTGCGTCCAACCCCATTCTGCCTTGCAGGAAAGGAGCCCTGAAAGATGCCCCTCCAGCCTCTGTTTAAAGACCTCCAACAATGGAGAACCCATCAATCTTTGGGGCAGTTTATTCTGTTCTTGAACACCTTTTACAGTGAAGAGCGTCTTCCTAATGTTTAGGTGGAATCTCTTTTCTTTTAATTTGAAGCCATTGCTTTGGGTTCTGGTCTGTGGAGCAACATAAATCAAACTGGCACCGTCTTGTGTATGACATATTCTCTAGATATTTAAAGATGGCTGTCATGTCCCCCCTTCAGTCTTCTCCAGGCTAAACATACCCAGCTTCCTCAGTTGTTCCTCGTAGAGGTTCATGGTTTCTAGGCTTTTTAGCATTTTGGCTGCCCTCCTCTGGACAGGTTCCAGCTTGTTGACCTTCTTCTTGAAGAGTGATGCCCCAAACTAGACACCATATTAGTCCAGGTGAGGTCTGACCAAAATAGACCAAGGCACTATCACTTCCCGTGATCGAGACACGAGGCTCCTGTTGATGAAGCCCAGAACTGGCTTTTTTGGCTGTTGCACCCCACTTTTGACTTATGTTGACCCAAATAAATTGATTTAATAAATGATTTTTATCTTTTGTTTCAGGCTCTGGGATAAGTCCCTGGATCATTGTGGGGAGTGTCTTGGGGTTCTTCGTGATTGTGGCTTTGGTCGGCTTTGTCATCATCAGTAAGTACGGCGTGAAAGCCTGCAGGAGCTGGGGTGGAGGTGGGAGGAAGGCCTCAGAAAACCTTTGGTTGGGGTTTACCAACATGCAGAGGTAGGTTTTGAGGGTCAGAGACTGTAAGCCCATCAGTTCCTGAACAGGATCCCAGCCTCTAATTTGTTCCCTTTTCTCTCCTTTCCAGAAATGCGAGGTGATCAAACAACTCCAGCATCAGAAGCAGAAAAGGAGGGAATGATTCCAAACTGAGGATGATTTTAAAAACCCTCTAAGCATCCCAGAGTGAAGGCCATTAGGGAAGCTGGAAGTTCTGCTGGGTTTCCACCTTGTCGGCATCCCAACAAGAGCAAAGGAGAACATCAGCAGGGGCACATCGCACACAGTTAGGAAATGGTGCTCCTGAAGTGCTCAGCCTTGATTTTGGATGGAAGTTGTAGGTTCATTCCTTTCTCCTGTTCCAGTTGCTCTTTATATATATTCCAAATACTTAATTTATTTTTTTAAAAAAGTTAGTTATGGATTTAGGAGGGATCAGGCCTGGAGAAGTTACTTGATTGCTGATACAAGATTGTGGACATGAGTAATACAAGTCCAACAAAACCTCCATGAAGGATGAGCGCAGAGGACAGAGGGCCAGATCCAAGGCCACAGAATCAAAGAGTTGGAGGGAACTGATGTCATAATTGCCCTTACGTGAATTTATGCTGAGACTACATATGCAGATTATTGTTACTGGCTATCTGATTGTGAGCTGCATTACAAATCTAGTGAAAATCCACATCATCATAATCATCATCACCATCATCATCATTATTATTGCCACCCCCTGCCAAGATCCTCCCGTGATGGAAGTAACAGACAAACACACAGGAAATATGAATTTATTTATTCCAAGACATACTTTTTACACCATCTTTTAGTGGGTAGCATACTTAAGAAAAACAATTAAAACTGAAATCAGAAATGGGGGAAAAATTGAAACGTTTCTCCTTTACTTTTCCCAATGAGGGGAAATGTAACTTTTCTTCCCTCCTAATTCAGCTGTGGTAATCCTTCAGATGTTATTGGAGTGCAACTCCCAGCAGCCCCAGCCAGCATAGGCAATGCCTGGGAAGGATGGGAGTCACAGTCCAACCATATCTGGAAGGATGCAGGATTCCCACTCCTTCCCTCAGCATGGACTGCCCTGGCCTAGATTCTGTTCCTAGTGCCAAATAGAGTAGACCCATCCAAACGACAGAATTGACTTCCCATCCAGCAGTTGAGCCAGTGAGCCGACTTGGTTGGGAATAGCCGTTGGATTGGGACCAGAGGGGGCAGAAGGTGGCCTGACCACCCTTCTTCTCCCTTTTCATGGGAGTAGTGCTGGTTTTAGCCGTTAAAGCCTGGGTCTGGACTATCTGAAAGACCGTATCTGCTTAGACCGTGAAGATCTGCAGGGGAGGGCTTTCTCTCAGCCCCACCACCTTCGCACGGGAGGACTCAGGAGGCCAGGCCTTCTCTGTGGCTGCTCCCAGGCTGTGGAACTCCCTTCCACTGGAGGCTGGACTGGCCCCCTTCCTGCTCTCTTTCTGCCAGCAGGGGAAGACGTTTTCATTTCGGTGGCTTGAAGCAATGTTTTAAATACGCTGTATTTAGTATTGTCCTAAATTTATAATATTATAAGTATCTTCACTGTTTTAAAACAAGTTTTAATAATAGTAGGGATGGGCCAACGGAATCCGTGAATCCTCGAATCCTTGGGAAGGATTCGAGATTCGCAGATTCAGATCCCTGGGTGAAAACAGGCAAATTGACTCTTTCGAATCCCTGCATGCCCCAGAGCCTGAGTTGGCACAAGTGCCCTGGATCAGGGCCACACAGGCATGCAGGGCTGGCAAGAGCCACTTTCCTGCATGCCCGGAAGCCTGAGCTGGCACGAGCGCCCCGGATCAGGCCCGCATGGGTGTGCACGGCTGGCGAGAGCTGTTCCCTGCATGCCCGGAGGCCTAAGCTGGCATGAGTGCCCCGGATCAGGCCTGCACAGGCATGCAGGGCCAGTGAGAACCGCTTTCCTGCACGCCCCGAGGTCTGAGCTAGCGCGAGAGCTCTGGATCAAGCCCGCAGGGGCATGCAGGGCCGGCGAGAGCCGCTTCCCTGAACGCCCAGAGGCCTGAGCTGGCACGAGCACCCCGGATCAAGCTCGCTCCTGCTGCCTGCCCCTGTGGCTGCCTCCCTCTGCAGGGTAATTATTCTCCTCTTCCTATTCTTTTGACTTGAGACTGAGGGTAGGGATTGGGACTGGACTAGAGGCTAGTGTTCGTTTGTTTTCGTTAAGTGCCTGCCTTGTTGCAGGACTTGAGACTGGACATCAGGAGAGAGAACTGAAACTGGGCTAGAGGCTGGTGCTTTTGTTTTTGTTTTGTTTTAAAGTGCCTTCCTTGTTGCAGGACTTGAGACTTGACTGGAAGGTACAGTGACCTTGAGATTTCAGGGGCAGCTGAAAGATTCCTTTGCATGGCTCCCTTGCAAAGCTCTTTCATACACAATTCTGGGGTTTGCAGTTGGACAAGGTGTCACAGCCTTCTCTGCCAAAGTGTGCTGGTGCATCATCAAACTACAAACCCCAGGATGCCATAAAGATCTATGCAAAGAAAAGCTAGTTTTGACCTGGATTATCTCTGTAATGTAGTATGTGGCCCTGTTTACACAGCCAGGAAAAGGTGGGATGAACTCCTTCCAGACTCCTGGCTTACTGGAAGGCCTTGAACCCTTGCGTGCCAGGAGGGAGAGCCGTGCCAGGGGTAGCTCTCTGTGTGTCAGCTTCTTTGCCTAGAAGAAACGACCATAAAGACCAAGGCACACAATTCTGGCATTAAGTTAGACCGAGAGAAGCCATCTTAGCGTCCCCTTCCCTTTCACACCCAGGTCAGTGGGGTGGGGAATCCAGGCCAGGCTTTGCCTAGCTTTAAAGGAATTTTCCATTGCCCAGAATCTTTCCAGGAATATAGTTCAGCATCTCGAAGAGGAATTCCAAAGCCTAGCTGAAACCTGGCGTGGATTCTTGCGTCAGTGACGGGGGAGTGGCCAGCTGCCATGAGAATGGTCTGTCGTTGGGTAGACTATGAAATTGTGGAGGGGCTGCCACCCGCCACCCTGCCCTTTGCTGCCGTCACCAAGTGTCCCAGGAAGCAGGTGTTTGGGATGTAAGGGCTAGTGGCTGGCTAAACCGGTCCAGATCAGTCACGGGTTATCCAGCAGGAAGAGAGAAACGAGAGGGTGCCATCAACTGGTCTAGGAGTCGTACAGTGAGTCCGTTCTCCAAATAAAGCCAGTGAGGAGTAAACAGACTCATAAACTGTAGCCAATCCAAAGCCAAGAAAACACAAATGCCGGAGAGTACTGCCACTCACCAAGACAGGCGCTTGCAAGCCACAAAGCTGCCAGGGAGCTGCTGGGAGATTTATGGGCAGCTGACTCCGGGTACCAGGAGCCTGACGAGTCAGGGTCTCCTGTTTAACAGCCGCTAGGAACGGCGTAGTCTCTTCTTTACTCTGCAAATGATTTTAACACGGCCTTAGCATGCGCTGGGGAGCAGGGCCTCCCTCTTCCTCAGCCCCCAGCTCCTCAGACTCAGAGAGACCACCGTCATCAGGGGCTGTAGATTCCTGGCAATCTTCCAACGCCAGAGGGTGAGCTGTGGCATCCGTGCAGCGTCCTGGGAAAGTGAGTTCTTTCCCAGAACTCCCCGGGGGGGTCATGGGATCCTGCCTGCTGAGGACAGAACTGGACAAGAGGTGATGCAACATTTCCAATGTGTGTGTATGCGAGAGACCGACAGAGAAAGAGAGGGTGTAAATGGGAAGGCCTTTCCTTTCACGTACGCCAGTCCCCTGCAGGTAAAGCGTGCCCCCTACAAGGCCCTCTTGGCAACACAATCACAGTGTCGCAAAGTGAGGAAGATACTTTGCCTGTCTGTGACTTACTGGGAAGAGGAAGAGCAGTAATTTGGAGGAACAGTTCCATGAGGCTAGGCTGGCTTTTTATTCTCCCGTTTCCTTCAGTTCACGTATTTATTTCTGTAGCCTCGAAGTCCATGAGCAGAAGATCAGAGGGGGATCCTGCCAGGAATTGTCTGTGCTCCTCCACAGCTTCCACTGGCTTTTGAATCCCACCATGTTGTTTACCACAATCTATGCCATAGCTTCCACGGTTCCGATTAGATGGGGGAGTCCTGATGATTCCTCTGTCATCCCACTTTCTCAGCTGCTTCTAAAACGGCCTGGTTTCTCTCTCCTCCTCTTCTCGCCTCCCCTTTGTCCTCAGCTTACTTCAGTTGCTGCAAAGCCTAAGAGCAGTTTGCAGCACTTTTAGCAATGGCAGGAGAGGAGAGCGGGGGAAGAATCTTGCCTTTCCCAGGAGGCCCAGGTCAACGCAAATGACCACAGCTTCTCCCAGCCTGTGTGTTCCTCCCTGATTCTGGATCTGACCAGAAGAGGACCTTTAACATCAGTGGGGAACAGCTTTCTGATGGATTTGGGGCTGAAAGCCCTTCTCAGCTGTGTCTTTCCATCTCAAAAAATCCACCCTATATTTGCCCTGAAAAATACAGCTTTTAAAAGGGAGATCTCTCTATGATTTGTGCTCAGGTGCGCCTGTCACTTGGAGTCATTGTGAATGTACATTTTCCCCTCTTGTGGCTCCAGCCTCTCTCCCTACTCCTGTGACTATTTTTAAATAGTTCAGCTTACCTTGGGGTTTAACTGTATTCTTTTTCTTTTTAATATCTTTTATTAAAGTTTCATTGCAAAAAGAAAAACGAGCGGGTTACATCATTTTTAAATGTACCCCTCCCGCCCACCCCCTTCCGCGTTTGTGTTCTCCAGTTGAAACTGCTTTGTTTCTATTTGCACAAAAGAAAAGCGATTACATTTTCATTAAACAAAGGGAAAGACAATTACATTGTTATCTTGTTCCATTTCTTATACATCTTATAGATTTATATCTTTATCCAGTCCAATACACCTTTCCATTCTCTTTCAAAGTTCTGTATAGGTTTATTTTTCAAAGAAAATGCTAATTTTTCTATCTCTACCATCTCCAGAACTTTTAGTTACCACTCTTCTAAATTTATATCTCTATTATCTTTCCAATATTGCGCATACAACAACCTCGCTGCTGTTATCAAATATAACAATATCTTTTGTTATCTGTCTATGTTGTCTTAACATATTTAACAAATAAAACTCCGGTATCATGTCAAAGTTCAATTTGCAAATTCTTTGAATTTCATCATGTACCCCCTTCCAAACTTTCCTTGCCCTTCTGCAAGTTCACCACGTATGAAAAAAGGATCCGATCTAACTGTATTCTTTTTTTGGTTGTCTATAATTTAATTTAATTCTTCACCCCTCGGGAGGCCTAGCTATGAGAAATAGCTATGAGAAATAGTCTGTCTCATAGTTTTAACTTTTGCTTTTCAAGTGGTTTTAACTGTTACTCTGTTTCATATGTTTTACCTTGTTCAGGTGATCTATGTTTTCAGTCTGACTTTCCCCGAACATCAGTGGATGTTGGAATCATTTGCTATACTTTAAAAAGCCTGGAACCCATGAAGCCCTCGGAGGGGTGGCTTAGGGAGCTGGATACGTTCAGCCCGGAGGAGAGAAGGTCAAGAGGAGCCACGGCAGCCATGCTTAAATACGTGAAGGGACGCCAGCCCCTTCCGCCATGCAGGAAGGCACCACCCAAGCCCTCCCTTGGACAGATGGCCACCCCGCCTCTGCTTCAGAAACTCCAAAGCAGGAGGAGACCCCACCACCCTCCACGGAGGCAGCAGTGGATTCCACGGCTGAACTACTCTTACCATATGTTTGGGTGGAATCTCTTTTGCTGGGGTTTGAAGCCATCGCTCCTTAGCGTTGAGGTCTTTGGGGCGGCAGAAAACAGCTTGCGCCATCTTCCGTATGACATCCCTTCGAATATTTAAATCGAGGCTATCGTGTCACCTCTTAACCTTACTCGGTGTCCAGCTATTTTCCTAGCACTGGGTGCATGGTGACACTGGGTGCACTGGGTGCATGGTGACAGGCACCCAAGGGGACCCCCTGGAGGGTGAGCATGGCCGGGTGCGTCTCCTCCAGGGCTCTCCCTGTTCGCCAGCAACCACGAAATGGGCCAGTTCTGGGGGCGCATCATCTGAGAAAAGGGGGTCACTCTGCTGTTGGTGGTGGACTCTGATTTCTGCGATGCTCCAGAAAATCGAGCAGCTATTGCGGAGGTCTGTGATACCCCGTTGGGATTCGCCGGTAGGAAGTCAGCCATAAAAATGGTTTGTCTTCCATGGCTCTGTCCCTTGTTGCTTTTAGTTGGGGTCTCTTGCATGATAAAAAAAAGTGGAATAGTTAAATAAATAAAGTTACTGCAGCTCATTTAGTGGAGAAAGAAGTATGGCTCCAACAAGTTAATGAAAACAAACGTATAGATGCGGCTTTGGAAATAAAGGCTGGCATGTTTAGAGGCTACCTTACCATCAGACACGACAGGTTTTAAATGGCAGGCGGTTAGTACACGGAGCACGTAGAAAGCGCTGAAGCGGGGCCGCGGAAGGGGGCAGGCACGGAGCGAGGGGGCTGAGGGGGGATTCCGGGGGTCGCCATCAGGAGTCACGGGCGGCCCCCACAGGCACGAGAAGGGAGGACCCCGAAGCAGAGGCGCCCCCCTCCCCCGGGCCCCTTCTGTCCTCGGCCTCCTCCCATCACATACCCTGTAACTTTCCAAAACTGGCAGCGAACGCCCCCGTTGGGTTCCTCCTCTGCCACCCCTCTTTTGGGCTGCCTTAAAAATGTCCCGGCCCCTCCCTCCTCTCCCTCCTCCTTCCCCCTTTCTCTTCTGTGCTCCGTTTCGCGGAACAACGAGCTCCCGCCTTCCCGGGCCGGCCTCCGCCTTCCTCCTCCCGCTCCCCGGCGCGCCCTCGGCGGCGCCCCGCCCTCCCCCGCCCAGGGCCTCCGCCGGGGGGCCTCCCGGGGGCCCCGGGCCCCTCCCCGCCCAGCGTCGGCGTCCGTTCGCGGGCGCAGCCCTTCGGCTCCGGGGCGGCCGCGCCGCTTTCGCTCCGGCCCGCTCCCGAGCGCTGCCCCGAGGCAGGCGGGCGGGCGGGCGGGCGGAGGGCTCCCTCCGGCCCTTCTCCGCAGCCCGGGCTCCCCCC
>CAOKZL010004712.1:0-18913 GCA_948472985.1 Iguana delicatissima | reverse complement strand
ATTTCAGATCAGCAGCCCTTTTCTGTGTGGAATTGTAAAGAAACTCATATGTTTTCCCCACCAAAGAGTTCCAGTTCTTTGGTGGATAACATAGGACACATCCATGAAAGAAACACCCATAGAATTCGAAAGCTGTTTCTTTACCATCTATGACAGCATGGCCATCAAAAAAATATTTGCCAACTTTGACCTCTCCATCTTTTAGAGCATGCTAAATCTGAATGTTTTCTTTATGTTCAAGGTATGAAAGCCACCGAATTGCAGGGGGTGAGAAGTGTTGATTATGGTACGTATCAGGCTGTGGGATTGTAAAGAGTTTCCTCCTCCAGAAACATAAACCGGTACATTGCAAAACACACACTAGCCAGAGTAGGGTACTGTAAAGGGTCTATGGCTACCCAATCTTTCTCTCCCGTCTCTGACTTCTTGTATACCTTTGTCAGATTCATGATTTCATGTCTATATTTGGTACAAGCTTGTGCAAGAATATTGACATCCTGCTGGCAATAGAATGCCAACTCTTTCTGCATGTCAAAAGTTCTTGTTTTGTTTTCTGCATACCATGCTAAAAAGGCTTCCTGTTCCCCAGGCTTCATAAACTGAACACCATAATCCTCAGCTTTGGCCACAGGACCAACATAATCCCAGTTTTCAGGTGTATTAAAAAAATGAGGAAAATGGCCTTTGCAGCCAGCAAACCCCAAGGCTTTTGGAAGTTTAGCTAGGGCCATCGGCAGGTGACTGAGTGAATCAATGAATTTCAAACCTAACCCTTTCACTGTAATACGTATCAGCTTCCCTCCTTGAGCAATAATATCTACATCCAGTTTTTCCTTGATCAGTTCCTGAATAATAAAGTAAGAATCGTAAGATTTTGAATTATGGGCAATGAATGTGGCATCAGCAAACTGCCCATCTGTTATGAAAGTCTTGATAAACTCAGACATACAGCCCTGACCCTTAAATTCCCATTTCTGGCCAGCAGGGGGGCAAGCGGGCTTTTCCTCCTCAAGGTCCTCATTCACTTCCTCATTCTTACATCCCTTTTTCTTCTTTTTACTTGGTTTGAGACCCTCTTTAAAACACTCTACAGTTTCCCCTTCAAAGGCTTTAGCAAAACAATAATTAGGAGCATGGACACCTGTGCATTGGTGGGTTTTAATATAAAAAAATACGTACCTGGTGGAGGTTGGAGGGTACTTAAGGCGTTTCATGAAGCACAGATGTTTTTCATCCTTTTTAATAATCCCCCAACACATAGAGCATTGCCTTCCTCTACAGTCACCCTCACAATGGTCATATTTGACATAACGACCACACTTTTGACAGAACTTTCTTGGACAACATTTGACTTTCTTCTCCAAGGCCAGTTTTTCATGCTCCTTAGGCAGGCCTTGGATCTTCACAGTATTATGCAGAATGTTTGATAAAAAAACATGGAGAATGGATCACACAGAACTACAGAAAGGTAACTCTATTTGTGTAAAGTGTAAAGAAACACAATAGTGTGCAGTACTTAACAATGTTCATTTTCTTTTTGTAGGGAGATGGGCTTTTCATGATGTTTGAGCAACACAGACAACCTGCAACTCAGTATGTCAGGAAAAGTCTTGTAGCCTTTTTAAAAAAATTTATAACATACAAATGGCTTTTTTTCCCTGTTTAAATGTTTTACTGCAATTCTAAATAAAAAAAAATATACAAACATTTGCACTGTTTTTGTTTTTACACACTTCACTGTAGCTGTGACTTCATAATGCATATAGCAACAAATAAAAATCTATACAGCACATATGTCATAGGTTTTCAATGTAGCACACACACACACACACACACACACACAGAGCAGCACATATGTCAGGGTTTTTCAATGTAGCAGTCACAAATAAAAACAACAAATACATACACCGGGGATTGTACCAATTAAAGAGGCCCCCACCCGGAAAGATATAATTACAGATCAAGAAAAAATCATGAAGATATTTGTAAAATACTATGAAAAATTATTTACAGGTAAAGAGATGACTAATCAACAATATAATGGAATAGAGAGATACCTAAAGAAGCAAAAAATAAAGAAGATCTCAGAGGAACATCATAAATATCTGAATTCTTCAGTCACCATGTATGAAGTGATAGAAGCATTTAAAGCATTAAAAGAGGGGAAATCCCCAGGGCCGGATGGGTTTACAGCAACATATTATAAAAAATTACAAGAAGAACTGACGACACCATATTATCAAATGATAAAGACATTATTAACAGAAGGTAGACCTAAATCATGGGGAGACTCAAATATTATTTTAATTCCCAAAGAAGGAAAAGACATTAAAGATGTGAGAAACTATAGACCGATATCACTATTAAATAGCGACTATAAAATATTTACAGCAATATTAAATAGAAGAATAAAAGGAATACTCCAAGATTATATTCACGAAGATCAAACTGGTTTCTTACCGGGTAGAAATCTCAAACAAAATATAAGAACAGCTCTAAATTGCATAGAATATTATGATAAAAACCCCAGAAAAAAATTTGCAATGGTTTTTCTCGACACAGAGAAGGCCTTTGATAATATTTCTTGGGAATTTATGAAAAAGAGTCTTGAAGAGTATGGCTGTGGAGTAAAATTCAAAGAATGGGTAGAGGTAATATATCAAGATCAAACGGCCAATTTGGTGATTAACAGAGAAAGATCTAGAGAGATAAAGATTTCAAAGGAGGTGAGACAAGGATGTCCACTCTCACCGCTCTTATTTATTCTGACATTGGAGATTATGAGCAATAAAATTAGAGAATCAAGTCAGATAAGAGGGGTAAGAATAAAGAAGAATGAATATAAAATAAGAGCTTTCGCAGACGACATGGTTGTATTTTTAGAAGATCCAAAAGAAACACTGACCAATTTGCTAAGAGAATTGAAACAATATGGACAGGTGGCAGGTCTTAAGATAAACAAGATTAAATCATCATTAATAACAATGAATATGACCAAAAAAGAAGAGGAAGAGTTGAAAGAAATTTCGGGATTTAATATTGAGAAAAAGGTTAGGTACTTGGGCATTTATATTACAAAGAAAAATTCGGAACTTTGTGAAAACAATTATCAAAAAACTTGGAACCAAATCAAATCAGACATGCAGATATGGAATAAATTGGATCTCTCATTATTAGGACGGATAAATACTATAAAGATGACGGTGCTCCCAAAGATTTTGTTCCTGTTCCAAAATCTCTCAATAATCAATAATAAAAAACCATTTGCAAGTTGGAATAAAGAAATATCTAAATTTGTATGGGCAGGGAAGAAACCAAGAATAAAAATGAAGGTATTACAAGATAGTAAAGAGAGAGGAGGATTCGGACTACCACATTTACAAATATACTATCAAACATGCTGTCTAGAATGGATAAAAAAATGGATACAATTGGAAAATTATAAATTATTGGAATTGGAAGGATTTAATGTAAATTTTGGATGGCATGGATATTTATGTTATAACAAGGCGGAGATAGATAGAGAATTTAGAGATCACTACATTCGAAGAGCCTTCATGAGAGTGTGGCAGACGATCAACAAGAAATTTCACAATAAATTACCAATTTGGACATCACCTCAAGAAGCATTTAAAATAACAGGACCAAAACAAGGAGGAATACTAAGATATAAGGATATAATAAGATGGGGAGGAAGAAACACCGGTGATGAAGAGTAGGGAAGGACTTAAAGAGCAGAATACAGAATTAGATTGGTTCCCGTATTGGCAAATAAAAGAAAGGTATAAAATGGATTTGAAAAATAGAGGATGGGAAAGGGAAAAGAATAAATTGGATGAAATCTTAATGAAAAAGGAGAAAAAAACAGTTTCAAAAATTTATAAAATTTTATTGGAAAGAGAATTGGAGCAGGAACAGATTAAGGACTATATGATAAAATGGGCGCAAAATCTCGGTCGTAATATAGAATTGGAAAAATGGGGAAAAGTATGGAAGGAAGATATAAAATTTACACAGAGTTTGACGTTAAGAGAAAACCTTTACAAATCAATGCATAGATGGTATATGACCCCCCAGAAACTAAAGAAGATAACAGGAAAAGGAAGTGGGCAATGCTGGAAGTGCAGAAAACGGGAACCTACTTTCATACATGGTGGCTATGCCCCATAGCAAAAAAATATTGGAAAAAGATCCATGATAGTTTAACCAAGTTGCTGGAAGTGAATTTTGAGATGAATCTGGAGATATATTTATTAAATATGATTGAAAAGAAGAGCCAAATGAAGAAGAAAAAGAAAATATTGTTAAATTTAATAACAGCAGCGAGGTTGAACTATGTGAAATATTGGAAAGAAGAAAAAGAGCCCCTCAAGAAGAATGGAAATTAAAAGTGATGGACATCATGGAAATGGAAAAATTATCCAACAGCTTAAAAGGTAATTCAACTCAACAATTCGAAAGGCAGTGGCAAGGTATTATTAGATGGGTGAAAGAGAAATGAGAAGAGAGGTAAAGAATACAATAAAGGAATTGTAGGGTAACAGCTAAGGTAAGGTGGGAATTCAGGGAGATAGGGGAAAGTATTATTAATTGAAGGAGAGACAACAACAAAAAAAGATTTCAAATGAAGGAGGTTTAGTTTAAGAAAGAGAATAAAGAGTTTGGAATGGAGAAAACGTGGAAGAAGGAGTGGAAAGGGTAGGGGGAGGGAAGGGGGAGGATTGGGAGGAGAAAGATGGTTTTTATTCAGATAAGGGAGGAGGGTGGGAAAGGGAGGGAAGGGAAGGGAAGGGAGGGAGGGAGGGAGAGGAAAGAGGGATTGTAACATATAAATTAATATGTACATTTGATAATAAAGCGTGAAAGGAATTAATAGAGAATTAATGTAAGATTGTTGTATAATATGGAATAAGGTTAAGCACTTGTATTGTGTATAAACTCCCTCAATATATAAAAATAATTAAAAAATAAAAATAAAGAGGTCCCCACCCCACATACAGCCAGAGAAAAAATAGGGCTTTTCACTGTAGCAGTGACTTCATAATACATATAGCAACAAATAAAAATCTATACAGCACATATGTCATGGGTTTTCAATGTAGCGCACACACACACACACGTGCACACACACAAAGAGCAGCACATACATCAGAGCTTTTCAATGTAGCAGTCACAAATAAAAATAACAAATGCATACATCAGGGATTGTATCATTTAAAGAGCCCACACATGGACAGAGAAAGAGAATGCATGAATGAAATGGTTGCTTAATAATAATAATAGAATAATAAAATAATAGAATAAAATAATAATAAAATAATAAAATAATAAAATAATAGAACTCCTTCCCCACACACAAAATGCATGAATGAAATGGAAGAGAGAGAGAGAGAGAGAAATAGGGCTTTTCACTGTAGCAGTGACTTCATAATGCATATAGTAACAAATAAAAATCTATACAGCACATATGTTATGAGTTTTCAGTGTAGCAGTCACAATACACATACAATTATATAAACTGATGAGCAGTCACAAATAAAAATAACAAATACATACATCAGGGATTGTACCATTTTAAAGAGGGCACACACACACACAAAGAGAGGGAGAGATTTGCATTGCTTTTGTTTTTACACACTTCACTGTAGCAGTGACTCCATAATGCATATAGCAACAAATAAAAATCTATACAGCACATATGTTATGGGTTTTCAGTGTAGCAGTCACAATACACATACAATTATATAAATTGAGGAGCAGTCACAAATAAAAATAACAAATACATACATCAGGGATTGTACCATTTTAAACACACACACACACACACACACAAGAGAGAGAGAGAGAGAGAGAGAAATATTACACACAGGCTAAAATATGAACATACTTACCTATCTCAGAAATGAAAGGCTGTCCTTAAAGTTTAAGAACTGTTAGAAACCTCTTTATAGTCTTTAGGACTTTTGATGTCGATATGTTATTTTTAGCCAGGAAGTTCTGGAAATTTTAAACATTCCCTATTTTTCCTGTTTTTCAAACCTATATGTCATGTTTACTTTCGTCTGGCTGATCTTTTTCTTGCATAGACCATAAACAACTAAGCATCATACTTAAGGAATGATCCTTACAAGCTGGGAGAATTTGCAGCTCTTTTTCAAGGGTGGAAGTCAGGCTTGAAGGGGCTGGAAATAAACTCCAGTATGACAGCCATAAACAACTAAGCATCGTACTTAAGAAATGATCCTTACAAACAGCATGGGAAGAAGATAAGCAGAAGTTTTAAACATTATCTATTTTGCCTGTTTTTCAAAACCACAAAAGGATAATAAGAATATATCCATTGGATGTGTTCTTATTATCAGCCAACACAATAATATTTTATTCCTACTCAGGATTTGGAAAAAAAGACAAATAAAACAACAGTTGATTTTCCTTTATTCAACAATTTTATAATTACAGCAGATTTGTTTTTATTCGTTATTTACAGTTGTTAGGAACCATTTATACGGTCTCTTTTTAATAACAGTTTGGACATAATCTATATATTCTTTGTCAGCAGGCTTCACCAGTGTGTTTAGGCATTGGAAAGATTTTTCAGCTCTCATGATTGCAGTCAGAGTGTTCAAAACCTGATTCACATTTTCTGGTTTTAACTCCAGAATATTTAAACCATATGTTATTATGATGATTTCTTGAAGTACATTTGCAAAGCATATTTTACTGCATATTTTTCTCAAATGTTTAGACATAAGTTTTTTATTCCACCTTAGGCAAGTGTGTGGTTGCTGAGCCTCAGATTTTTCTTGACAAGCCCAGCATTTTCTCTGTAGGTATCAATCAAGGACTTTATTGATAATCACATAAAGGGTGACTCTTGTCAAAGATTTCATTGCTCTCCATCTTTTCTTTGATGAAAGGGGTGCTGTTTCCAGGCCCAAGATCCTTTGCATTCTGACATGTGCAGGTTCTGTGCTCACCGGCTCTACAGAGTCCTAAAATTCAATGAGAATAGTTTTAAAATACGTCCTATACAACATGTCTCACCAACTGACCCGCATGTATGTTCACAAACCTGTATTTCTCCTATGGATGCCAGCTTCAGCAATGCTATCGTGCATGGCTCCTGGGCATTCCTTTCAGCAATTTGCACCTCACCACCGCTTGTTCCAGGTTCCTGAAAATTGAGAACAAGGATTATTAGTTTCTGGTCTCCCCAAGGTAGCCCCGAACTCTCCAGATATGTTTCCCATTTTACCTGCGCTACAGCATTCTCTGCTGAGAGAGAGTCTAACATAGTGTGCCACATTTGGGACTCTTCCTCTTGTAGATCCTCTGGTGGACACTTCTCTTTATCTCCATCCATACTGCATTTCTGAGGGGTGCTTGGCGCCTCCATGTTGTCTCCACAGGACTTGTCCGGGCATGCAAAACGGCCGCTTCTCTCCCCACGATATATCTCTCAAAGGGCATCTTCCTATTGGCCGGTTTCCGTGATTCCGAGGGGTCCAAATCCGTCCCTATTGGTCGAGGGTGATGGGGCGGGCTCACACAACCCCCCTGGGCCAATGGCAGCGTGCATTGAAAATCGCCCCTGATTGGCCCGCGTGGATCCGAGGGGGTCACGTGGCTCTGCTGGGGCCCAATTAGAACCCGATTTAGAAATCGCCCCATTGGACAGCTTGGACCACGTGGGAGGGGAGGGAACACGGCCCATTCTGGATGTCCCGCCCTAGCACTTCTGGGGGAGGGAGATTGATATGTGTCAGTCATTTTTGACAGGTCATAAATCAATCACTTTTGACAGGTCATAAATCAATAAAATCTGACAGGTCATAAATCAATCAAATTTGAGGGTCATAAATCATTTTTGACAGGAGCTACACAGCCCTACTACTAGTATGGTACCAAACAAATTAAAACGTTATCTTACCACAAAGCACAGTCATTTGTCAGAAAAACCATTAGAATACTTTGTTGAGCTTTCAATATCTATAAGGAAGCAGTCTGCATCATTCACAAAGAGAAAAGGATGTTAGAGAAAGCTCAAAAGGCAAGTTACTTGGTTGCTCAAATAATTGCCAAAAATAAGGAACCACACACTATGGCTGAAACCACTATTGCTGAAACCACAGCAAGGAATCTTGCTGTGCTATTGTGGAACAAGGTTTGGGCCAGAATTTGAGACAGAAGTTAATAAAATGCCTTTGCCAGATAACACAATTGGAAGACGTATTCAAGACACGTCTGATGATATTAAGTTGAAAATGAAGGATATTTTTAAAGATGATAATATGATCTTTACATTGCAATTAGACAAATCAACAGATGTCCGTGGGCTAGCACAGTTATTGGTTTTTATAAGTTTCATTCATAGTGGTGGAATTATTGAGCAATGTTTGTGTTGCCTAGAACTTCCAATGAGTGCTAGTGTCAGTCTAAACAGAGCTGACCCCACGCCTCCAAGCCTGGAGGAAAAAGCCAACACACACTGCATCTTCAGGCTAAAATAGAAGAAAAGCTTTATTGCCGACTACATGTTCACTGAAGCAAGGAAAAACAGAAGAAGAGGCAACAACACAGAGTGATCACACCCTTTACATACTGTCTTTGGTAAATAGGCAGGTGTCATGAAAGTCTCACAGAACATAATTCCCGTGTGAACCTCTGGTCTCTAAGAGTGGTCTAAACAAATCTAACACACACTGTTAAACTGTCTCTTCCCAGCGCTTGCGGCTCGCAGCTGGTGACCTTGTGCAGCGCAGTTAATCAGTGTTGCCTGGAACTTCCAATGAGTACTAGAGGTGAAGATATATTTAAAACTTTAGATTCCTTCATGAAAGAAAAGAATTTGCAATGGTTAAAATTGTGTAGGAATATGCACAGATGGCACACCCTCAATGGTTGGTTCAACAGAAGGTTTTACAGCTTTAACAGAGAAATAGAATAAAAATATTTTATTTACTCATTGCTTTTTACATTGTGAAGTATTATTTGCACAAACCACTGGAAATTAACTAAGGTAAGTTATGGACAAAGTAGTTCAAACGGTCAATTACATTAAAAGTAGACCCCTTAAATCAGTGGTTCTCAACCTGTGGGTCCCCAGATGTTTGTGGACTTCAGCTCCCAGAAGCCCTGAGCATTGACCATAGTGGCTGGGGCTTCTGGGAGCTGAAGTCCACGAACATCTGGGGACCCACAGTTTGAGAACCACTGCCTTAAATCAAGATTGTTATGCTCATATTTTTGAAGAAATGGGGGTAAAGTTCAAAAAGCTTCTACTACAGACACACATGTTCGTTGGCTCTAAGGAGGTCAAGTGTTTTGTCGTGTATATCAATTGAGGGAAATGATGCTTAAACTTTTTGAGGAAAGTCAGCAAAAAGAATTCTGCAATCTACTTCAAAACAAACTTTGGTGCACAAACACATTGGCATATCTTGCTGACATTTTTGAATAAAATAAACACCACTATGCAAGGAAAAGGAGAAAATATCTTAAAACCAGTAGAAAGAATTTGTGCTATGAGAGACAAAATATCAGTTTGGAAAAGGAAAGTGAAAGAAGGAAACTTTGAAATGTTTTCCAAAACTGCTGAGTGCAAGCTAAAATGTGTTATCAGCTCATTAATTGTTAACCATTTAACCTTGCTTCCCAAATGTTGACATCCAAGACTATGATTGGATCACAAATCCATTTCTTTCAATTGCAACAAGCAACTTTTCACTTATTGAAGAAGAGTTAGCTGAAATAAAAACCGATCAAAGTCTGTGACTGATTTATGAAGAGAGTGACTTAGCTTTTGAATTCACATTTCAAAAATGCATCCAAACATAGGTAAAAAAGCATAAAAATTCTTTTGCAGTTTTCTACTACATATATTTGTGAAGTATCTTTTTCAGCAGTGACAAACTTAAAGACACTGAATCGTGGAAGCTTAAAAATGCTTGATGATGAAATGCGAGTATGTTTATCTAATATTCCACCAAATATTGAAAAGCTGTGTTCATCCTGTCAACCTCATACTTCTCATTAAAATGGTAAGCAATTATTGGTTTTATTCATTTTTTAAATTCTTGTACATATTTACATATCTTTGCTCATAAATGACAACAATCTTATATTGTACATTATTACTTATAAATCACATATTTTTAAAAATATATGAAACATTTTCATCACGTTGTGATTCTGTTATTACAATTTATGTATGTCTCTGTATCTCTTATAAGGAGTTGGTTTAGTTTAACCTCCGGTTTGCTAATGAACCTGACCTACTGTGTCGTGAAATGATGCATGTCTTAAAAAGTGTATCACCAACATGAAAAGTTTAGAAAGCTCTGCCTTAGGGTAGTATTAGGAGACTTTATAACATTCTGTGCCAGAACTCCTGGATTCTGAAGATGTAGGTACACTGCCTCTCCGCCAAAGAGCTTGTACCCCACTCCCCGTCCCCAAATAACACAGAGCCTGGCCTGACTCCCCGCCCCCAAATAACCCAAAGCCCATCATTGCCTTTGCAGAGATGGTTCAAAGATGGTCTGTGTAGAATGTAAGAATCTTGACCAGAAAGCCCTTGGGAAATCTTCCCTCTTTAGCTTTTTGCACTGCTTTTTGGCCTCTTGAAGTAGCAAGTTTACTCCCTAAAGCTCTCAGCCTCCCCTGCTGAATAATATATATCATTCAGGATTTTTTTCATGCCCTGCCATTTTACCAGCTAAGGTAAGTATGGACACACAAGTGTAAAGCAACCAACTTTTTTACTGGTGGAAAGACTAGAGAACATGACTACTCTTCAAGAGTGGGTGGAACATTTACAGTCTGTGAACAATTGCCAGCCTGTTTCTCAGTACCCTCAGCATACACGTCTTCTTCCTGTGTGGAAAACAAGGAGAAAGAAACACTTTTTTCTTTTGGAAAACAACATACTCATATCTCTTCCTCTCAACCAATAACCCACCTACCAACATTTTTTAGAAAATAAAACTCTTACTGGCGAGCTCTGGTAGCCTGAATCCATTTCCTTGCTTTCATTCATAACTTCTTCTATCAGAGCAGGTCGGGCTGGCCTGGGGTCTCCCTTTTCTACCCCCTCTACAGCTTGAGTGGCACTGCCATCCACAGCATCTGTGGCATTCAAGATGACTCTGCACTCTGTGGAGTATTGAAAACTTCTATCTTCTCTGTCTTCTGGAGAACTACTTTTAAATTATGACCACAATCACACTCGATAGGAGTCCTGCTCAATGGAATCCACACTCCAAGCTCTTGACTGTGCATTTTCAGGGTCTTTATACCATGATTGCTTTCTTGGTTGAAGATTCAGAGGTGCATAGAAAAGCCCACAGGATCAATACATCTTGAGCAGGGTGATTCCTTTCTGGGTTTATATTTCCTGGAAGTGGAAAAACCTGTAAGCCTCTGAGGGGTGTTTGTCACCTTCAGGTTGTCTCTGCAGAATGTGTCCGGGCATGCAAAATGTGGGTGCTTCTTTCCCCACAATATATCTCACTGCAGGTTGTCCTCTTATTGGCCAGTTTGACAAATTTGACTCTGAAGGGTCAGACATCACTCCCTACCTGTTGCATGTGGTGGGATGCATTCATAGAGGAAACCCATACCCCCCTGGGGCCAGAGCACAAGTAGCAAATCGACCCTGAATGGACAGTTCAGACCATGTGGTTCTGAGGGGTCCAAAAATGGTTCCTCCTGGTAGGGGGTGGTGCAGTGAGTTCCAGAAGGGGTCACATCACTCTGCTGAAGCCAACTACATCTGCAAAATGGAAATCAGCTCCATTGGATGGCTCAGACCACATGGGTTGGAAGGCAACATATGATCCATTCAGGAGGCCCTGCCTTGGTATTTCTGGGTGAGGGAGGAGGATCAAACAGATGGACAAGTATCAATCTGACAGGTCATAATCATTGTGACAGGACCCACACATACACTCCACTAGTGCCAAACAATCAACACTTACATCAGGTGGCAACCTTTGAGGCAATCATATGGAATCAGTTTTGTGGGGCTCAAGTTTTACTCAGATTCCTCCTGAAGCAGGCCAGGTGTTCTTCAACATCCAGATGAAAGACTGGCATGATGGAGCAGTGGGGATGCTCACCTAATCTGCAGATACTGCCAGGGTTGGAAGGGGGGCCAATGCCTCGAAAGACAGAGCCAGGTTTCTGTGTGCAAGAAATTTGTGTGAAATCTTCCCACTTCAAACTTAGCATTAAACAGGATGAGTTCTGTCACACAGACCGTCATGTCGCAGATCACCTGTTCCTGAGGATCACCTGTAGAAACAAAGGCCAATCCAGACATACAAGATATAACTGTAGCATATGATTCATCTAACTTATACATGCAAGACTGTATAATTTTTCTAAAATCATGTATTATTTCATTCTCAAAAAAAGATTTCTGCCTCTGATTTTCTGCAAGCTTTTTATGTTGTTATGGAACTCAGAGGAAAAATACAGGCATACCTCAGTTAAAGAAGTAGATGTGCCCCTGGGCATTACTTCCTTGACAGAAAATTTGGTACTGGGGCAGAATAACAGAGAAAGTACTCCACAAAAAGGAAGAGCAGTTCAGCACGTTTCAGCAAACTTTTTGATCAAAATATTCACATGTGAACTAAAACAACCCACTCAGGGAAGCCCTGGCATCTTCCAAGAAGCATCTCCATCTTCTCAATGGTGACGCTGCTAAAAAATATCCAGCTAGGCAGAGGATAAGGAGGAAAAGAGAGGTTAATTGGGTGTTAAAAGACTGCATAAAAAGAAACTTCACTGCAAGAGGCTTTGTTAACTGAGGTATGAGTGTACAGTGCTCTGTTGGGAGACGTTCCCAGCTAGCACAGGATCTGGTTTATCTAAAGCAACGAGAATGTAATGAAGGTGAATAAAGATTCTGCTTCCCACAGAGTTCACTGACCGAAGTACACTTCTACATTTGATATAATATTTTTAAAATTAATACATTCCTTACATTAGCCTCAAGACATCACCCAGAGTGAGTCACTTGCTGCTTCATCAATATTTTGCAAACACTACAGCTCTTTCCACACTCCATGCATTTATATGGTTTCCCATCCTGCCTGGGTGTGAAGGGACCAGCAGTCTCCTTTGTGTTTGAAAAAATTAGTGCTGTACCAGTTATTTCAAGATGGGATGCAAAATTCTATCATAAGAGAGAAACCGCGAGGGAGACCAAACACATAAACGGAGTCAGAAGACCACTGGGTGGATTGTCTTTGCCCTGATCTCTCCCAAGGGCGAGACCTTTACTAAGCTCATACCTTCCTCTTCCTCTGACTTGCTCCCATCTTGCTCACAAGCAGCCCCACCAACTCCCATTCTAACCTCATCTCTGGGTTGGCTACTCCCACATCCCTTTCACTGACTTGGTTTGAAAATGCTGCCAGCCCTTCACTTTTTTAAAAAATGTATTTTTATTAAAAGACTTATACTATAAGATTAAACAACATATAAGGGAATACATATAAACAAACCTAAGCAGAGAGCTAATCTAATCTATTACATAAACACGCTAAGAACTGATCTACTAAACAACTACACTTGATAAAATGAAATAGATAAACATCTGAGTTCCCACTCCTCTGAAGAATGTCTCTTATTTCTATTGAGTTATACTTTTTCCTTACTCCACCACTCTGTGTATGTACAAGAAATAAAAATAAACTTTTATTAACATTAAATTTATCACACTCCCATACCTACCAATTAGTATTAAACATTAATGCTAGCGCTGTTCTACTTCAAGTATACATAGCTTTCTTACTCAAAACTTATTATTGCTTGCTTGCTTTCTGTTGATTTTAAATATGTTATGAACCTTTCCAACTGTTTTTTTATACTCAGTAAGAGAGCCATCTCTTAATATAGCTGTTAAATTGGCTGTCTCTGCCATATCTATTAGTTTGGTCATCCAATCACCAGTTCCTTCCACTCCTCTGCATACAGTATTCTCACTGCAATAATCATATACTGTGTACATCTGATCATCTATCAATCCTAACAGAATCCTAACAGAAATAATTCAGATTTCAATTCAAGTTTGATCTACAAAATCTTCCATTATTCACTGGTCATTGACCATAAATGTTTAATCTTTCTCACAAGTCCACCACATATAAGTGCCTTTAACGTGGTTCTATTTCCACAATTAGTCAATGAATCCTTACATGTTTTAGAAAGTTTTTCAGGAGTAAGATATCAATGATATATTGTCTTACAAAATTTTTCTTTCAAGTCACATCTTATCTCATTTGCCAGTTGCATCCGGTGGCCCATACGTTGGGCCCATTTAATCATACATTTTCACTTGTTCCTCAGCCATTTCAAATTTCAACATCTTGTACACCTTAGCTATTAAATGGTCATCATCACTACTTAATCGACTCTCAAGAACTGTCTTTTCAGTGTCAAAACCCAACCACTTATTATCCATTTCTTGATTTAACTTCAATTGTATTTGATCTTTATCTATCTTAATTAAATCTCCACATTAACTTTTTTTTTACACCACTATCCCTCTTTTAGAAGAAAACTCAGTGGGATGAGACCCACAAATACATCTTAGAACACAAATATCATTTGTACATGTTCCACTTTTTAAGCCTTTGAATGAGAATGAAGTGACTGTTAAAAGCTACATTAGCCTTAATTTTAAAATATAAAAAAGTGTCAACCAACTCTCAAATCAAAATCCAATTGTGTGATTCTCTCTTTTTAAAGCACAATGCGAGCTTTTAACCACATGGGAAGGCTTTAGAGGATTCAAGGGCAGAATGGACTGCATTCCAGTTATCTGTTACTTTTTGAGTCCAGGTGACAATGGAAGGAGGATTGTTTTGTGTGGCCGTGTCAGCGAGCGGGGGAAAAGACTTCGGTGCCATGCTGTAGACTACTTCAAATGGACATTTGCTAGTTGAAGAGTGGAGCGCAGAACTGTATGCAAATTCAGCGAATGGCAGGAGGGATACCCAGTTGTTCTGGTTGGAGTTAACGAAACAACGAAGATACTGCTCCAGGGTTTGATTGACGCATTTGGTCTGTCCATCCATTTGGGGATGATGGCTGCTGCTGAATTTCTGGGTAATACCGATGGCATTAAGTAGTGCAGTCCAGAATTTGGATGTGAAGATGGGCTCCCTGTCGGAGATGATGGTGGAGGGCAGACTGTGTAGTTTCCAGATATTGGTGACAAAAAGGTTTGTGAGTTTTTGAGCTGCAGGGACTTTTTTAAGGGGAACAAAGTGAGATTGCTTAGAGAAGTGGTCTTTACAATCCAGATGACATGGCTGCCGCAGGAGCTGCGGAGTCCCACGAAAAGTCCTTGGAAATAATATCCCAAGGGGATGAGGGTACAGGAAGTGGCTGCAGTAGTCCGTGTGGCTTAGATAGGGGTCTTGCAGGTGTTGCAGACAGGTCAGTTTTTAATGTAGTCCTGGCCAATGGAAAAGTTTTCCAATGGCATGGAGTGTTTTAAGGAATCCAAAATGGCCAGCGGGTTTGGAGTCATGGTATCTTTTTAAAATTTCAGCTCTGCAACTTCGAGGTATATAAAGTTTAGATCCAATGAAGGCTAAATTGTTAATCCAAGCAACTGAGTTTGGGCTGGTTTGCAGCCAGTTGTCTGACGTGCAAGCAGTTTTTATAGTTTGCTGAAAGGTAGAGTCCAGCACAGAGGAAACAGAGTTGCAGGTGTATTCTTGCGTGCGTGTCGTAACTTGTAATCCAAGAGTGTTGGGGGTAAAAAGCATTTTTTCTTTGGGCGTTGAATCATGGGCAGTCTGGATAGAGGATCAGCCAAAGTGTTGGTTTTTCCTGGTTAGAAAACAATCTTGAATCTAAAGCGTTGGAAAAAATCAGCCCATTGTGCTTGTTTAGGGGCTAATTTTCTGGCGGTTTTTAGAGTCTCTAGGTTACAATGATCAGTCCGTACTTGAAATGGTAGTTTCGCGCCCTCGAGGAAATGTCTCCAAGTGGTGAGGGCAAAGTGGATGGCCACGGCTTCTTTTTCTCATATTGGCCAGTTATGTTGGGGTTCGGAGAACTTTTTGGATATGAAGGCACATGGTTTTAGATGCCCTTCGTTGTCGTATTGGAGAAGTACTACTCCCATAGCAAAATCAGAGAAATTGGTTTGTATTATGAATTCTTTTTTGGTGTCCAGGAACAGTAGAAGGGGTTTTGGGGTAATTTGCGCTTGAGTGCATCAAACGCAGCTTGGCATCTATCTGATCAGTCAATCCGTTCGGATAGTTTCCCGTTGGTATTGGGAGCCTTCTTCAAAAGATCAGTTAGTGGGAGAGCAATCGTGGTGAACCCATCGATGAAACAGTGGTAGAAGTTTGCAAAATCAAGGAATTGTTGTAGCTGTTTTCTGGTTCTAGGGGTTGGCGAGTTCAAAATTGTAACAATTTTGGAGGGATCCATGTTTAGGGTATTGTTGCAAACTTGATACCCTAGATAGTCAAAAGTCTGTGTGTGAAACTCACATTTAGAGAGTTTCACAAGTTCGTTATCTATAAGTCTCTGTAAGACAGTGTGGACAAGTCTGGTGTGATCTGGTAGCGTTTCTGAGTAGATTAAAATGTCATCTAAATAAATCACGACTCCACTATAGAGGAATTCTTGCAAAACTGAGTTGAGGAACATTTGGAAAGCGGTGGGCCCAGCTTGTAATCCAAAGGGAAGCACTGTCCATTGGTAATTTCCTAGTGGTGTCGAGAAGGTAGTTAGCCATTCACTATCTGGGTCCATTCTTATTTGGTGGAAAGCCTCTTTGAGGTCTAGTTTGGTAAAGAATTTACCCTTAATCAACTGACTCATAATATCAGCAGTTAAAGGAATCAGGTTTGCATTAGGCAATACAGCCCGCTTTATTAAGCTGTAATTCACAATGAGCCTTGCGTCTCCTCTGTCTTTCTTTTTGCTGAAAAATACCGGGCTGGCTGTGGGGTGGAGGAGGGTTTGATAAATCTGTGCTGTAAATTCTTGTTCAGGAATTTTTTCAGAGCCTCTAGCTCTTGTTTGTTCATAGAGTTCAGTAAACTAGTGGTACAGCCTGAATCAACCAGTGCCCGGTATATTCTTAACTTTGCATCCGTTCCTTGTAAAGTCACTGAAACATATACATGATGGGTTTTAGCAGTACTTACATTCGCAGATTGGTCTGTGTCCCACTCGTCACTGTCCAAGCCAGAGGCAGTCAAGGGACTGTCCTCGCCATCGCAAGCTTGAGTGGAGGTTCCACCGGTGGGGCATTTGGTCTGCGGTTTTGGAGTGTCAGCTTTTTGAGAAGCAGGCTTGGTGGAAGAGGTTGCAGGTTTTTCTTCTGCAGCTTTCTTTTGGCTTTGGCAATCGCAGGCGATGTGGCCCCTTTTTCCACACAAGAAACAGGTTCCTTCACGCAGTGGTTTTTTCCCTTTCTTCGCTGCTCGGGAAAGTGGACTTTCTGGGTCCTGAAGCTCGGCAACCGATTTCTTGGGCTTGTCTTTGTCTTTGTCTGGAGAGTTGGACACTTTCCAGTACGCTTTCTACTTCCTCAACCAATTTCATCCATCCCAATAGACTGGCTGAGTCTTGTTGCAAAGGGCAGTGGTCCAGAATGGTGGGGTTCAGCCCATTTCAGAAAAATTGCTTGAGTATGTCATCTCTCCATTCCTGGACCTTGGCAGCAAGCTTTTTGAAATCATGGGCATATTCCCCGACGGTTCCTTTTCCTTGGCGCAGTTTCCTGAACTGGTGTCTGGCTTGTTCTTGCATGAAGGGGTCTTCAAACCTCTGTCTGAGGTGGTGCATGAACAGCTGGAGATTGGCTGTTTCCTTGGCTCGAGAGTCAAACAGACTGGTGACCCACTCCACTGCTTCACCTTTGAGGTGTTGGCTCAGGTATCTTCCTCTAGCAGCATCGTTGTTGAACCTATTTCCAGACTCAGCCATGTAGTTGGAAGCCAAGTTGAGGAAATAAGTCAGCTTTCATTTCTCGAAAGGGTCTAGGCCCCATTTGGGGCACCTGTATTCCAGGGGGTGCAGGGGCTGCAGGAACTACTGCTGCAGGCATTTGCTGTAGGGCACGCCCAAGCGGGGGCATCAGAATTCTCCAGTCGGCTAGCTGGGCTTTCAATCTGGATATCTCTTCTCGTTGTCTTTCCACTCCTTCTCTGGCTATGAGCTGCTCCATCAGGTTTGTCTCGCTGATAGAAGTATCCCATCTTGTGGCTCAGCGGTGTTGTCTTTGAACTGTGTCAGGTTGCTCTCCTCAGGCCCAAGTTTGGCCTGTTAATGCGGTGCTCAAACGAAGCGAGGGCTGCACTTTGGCTCATGCATCTGGGGCCTGGCTGGGGTCCTGTTCGTCAAATTTGGCTTGTTCACCACCTGGGGTTTTGGTGGCTCCACCAACCACCCCCTATTCCAGGTGTTCTTCTTCAGTTTTTTGATACATGTTGTAGAATTTGAGCTTAGAGTCCTCTCACTCTGTCAGGAACTGAATTCACATGCACAAATATTACAGTGTAGAAACACTATTCATTTGCGGAGCAATACATCCTACAGGACTTCAGTGAAAAGACTAAAGGCAATGAGCAAATTCAAATGCATAAAATCCCAAGATGTTTCCCTCCATCTAACAAGAGACCTTGAAGCGGTGAGAGCCTGGCAGCGCTTATCAGTGAATTCCCAGCTTTTGTTTATCTAGCGGTCTCTGATTCCCATACCTTTGTTACAAGCAAGCAGCTATCTTAAAAACTACTACATATCCCATTACTATAATATGGAGAGCATCCCGACAGTCTCTATCTCTTATAAGGGGTTAGTTTAACATCCAGTTTGCTAGTAAAACTGAATTACTGTGTTGCGAAATGATACATGTCTAAAGTGTGTC
>CAOKZL010004711.1:0-19234 GCA_948472985.1 Iguana delicatissima | reverse complement strand
CAGACCTTACCATCAAAATTAGAATCCAGGACTCAAGAGCGCAACAAATCCAAAACTGGGCTTATTTCAGCTACCACACTGCCATACTTGAGTTCAAATACAATACATTGCTAATTGCAATTGCTAAAAGCATGCAGACTAATGTGGTAGAAATGTGGTTCCACTTCTAGCTTTTTTCATGAGGGTGAGGGAGAAAACACTGAAAAAATGTTTCTCAAAATACTATTGCCAATGTCAGGACTGACAAATGGATGGAGGAGAAAGCACTATTGACAGGCAAAATGATATTATTATTAGACCAACCTTTTTTTTTTCTTCAGAAATGCAGTAAACCTGAACTCCTTGAATCTGTTACTAGGCACAGGTTTTCATAGCAATTAAAACAGCAGATTTTGTTACACATAAAAAATACAGAGAGCAGCAAAGCACAGATGGCTAGCTGTCAAGCAGGATAAGGGACGTCTGTACAAAGAAGAAGAGGCAAGAACAAAAGAAGTGGGGCTGACCATAATGGGCTTTACAGAGACACAGTATTTTCTGGGCATTTAGAAAATATACATATCAGTTGAAAATATGCAATTCAGCTGAGTCCATCCTATCAGTGCACGTGCTGACAAAGAAGGCCAGGGCAACCAGCTGTAATGGTGCCAATCACCCATTTGGCTGGTGAGACTGAAATGGGTTTTAATTTCATACCATGTACCTTTAAATAAGGTGTTGCCACAATCCAAGCTCATCTGTTGAACAGAGTTGTGCTCTGGAGGCTGGCTGACACCAGAATCCTAAACTGAGTCTCCCTATGTTTAGAAGCCTCTGAAAGGTAATAACAGTAGTCTGTTCTGAAAGTTTTCATAGCTGTTCATGTACAGCTGGCATTCTTGTGGCAGCAGAGACAAATGAGGAAAGTATAAAGATGGGGAGAGGGAAAGAGGGCAGTCCAACTGGAAAGTGAGTGGGCAGGCAACAGCAGCACCAACTGTGCTGGTGGCTGGAAAGAGGTTCTTCAACTGTAGAGAGCTCTGTTCAGAATGAGCCTTCTTACCCTATAGAGGCTATCTTCTCTTGTGAGCAACCTAGAATTGTTGTTGCCCCTATACCAAAAGATGAACATACAACCCCTAGAAGCAGGGTGTGACTGAGGCCAGTGAATTTGTAGAAGTGGCTCCCACTCCAACAGGAATATATTGTGAAAGGCTATTTCAACCCATGTCTTGCCTTAAGTCAGGAGTGGGAATTATATGGCCATCCAGATGTTGTTGGACTGCAATTCCCACCATTCATCCCCTCTGCCTATGCTAGATGTGGCTTCTGGGAGTTGCAGTTCAGCAACAACTGGAAGGCTGCATGATCCCAACCCATTTATGAGATTATACTGATTTCTTTACTTTGAATCACTAATTAGCAATTAAGATCTCAACCTAACCCGTGGCTGAATGAGGGCCCAGCAACATAAACTCCAAGACTGACCCACTCGCACCAGCCACAGTGTAGACAGAATTCTTTAGCCTATTTCTCTATGGAAAGAACAACTTTCAAAGCTACTGAATGCATCTCTCCAAAAGAGTATGATCTCTCCTCTCAGGCTTCATTCCTTTCTGCCTTCAGTATGGGAGCCAACCACAGGACGAGAGCAATTCATTTCCCTTACCTGAATGGTTACTGTATCTGAATCAAGGGTGGTCAATAGGGAGCTGTTGAAATGTTGTTGGACAACAAACTCCATCGACTCTCATCATTGGCTAGGCTGGGTAGGGCTGATGGCTACTGGGCTCTAACAGCATCCAAAGGTCCATAAGGTCGTCCTCCTCTCACCTTGAGGTTATCATAGCATTGCAACACTACATGATGGAGAAGTAATTTCTACCCAACTAGGGCAACCTAAAATGGGACACTTATATGACCTCACATTTTTAAAAGTAAAAGTACTTGGCATAAGCGGGCTGAGGGGGTCAGTTTAGCCTATTTTTCTCCCATGCATTCAGAATGAAGTAACTGTCAGCCACTTGGCAGAAAAGCCATAGCTCAATATTAGGCATCTAAAGATAATTCACAAATTTTATTATCCTTTACAAGTAAACTCAATGGGGAGAGGGAGGAAATCCAACTGTTGTGAGATTTTTCACCCTTGCACAGAAGCAAAACAGACCAGTATTCCTCCTCTTTAGAGCGTGAAGTCCCAAAATACCAAAAATCATTGGAAAAGGTGCAGAACTTCTCATAATCTCATTTAGTGAAGATTATTTTCAAGATTTTTATTCTCATACGTGAGAACAGAATAAGCAGAGCTTTACATTCCTATTCAGTAGCACTGGCAGCAATTGCACAAGGAACGGTAGGTCCAAGTCCCATTGTGGACAAAAACAAAAAATGGAAGGGATACTGGCCATTGCTAGAACTGGCCTTTTTTTCTTTTTCTTTTTTGAGTCAATATCATTACTGGAAGAGGTGAGGGGGGTGGAGCTTCACATACAGGCACTGCAAAACAAACCTATTCTTCCTGTCCCATTCACCTATTTCACTCATCAGGAACGGGGTTAGCTACAACATAGGCCCTTTTCACACGCAGTTTCTTTTGCATGAGGGCCCCTTGAGCATCACGTAAATGGGAGCGTCGGTCCATACGACGCACTCCCATTCACACGATGCTCACGAGCCTAAAGCGGGGCATGCACGCATTTTTTTATTTTCGGCTGTAAGCTGAAAATACTGCGCGGTCGTGCAACGCTCGCAGGGCCCCCGTGCACTTACCTGTGTGCGGTGCATCGAACAAGCCGGGCTGGTTGCGCTTCCTCCCCCAGCGCAGCCTACAGCTCCCAGGCTGCACTGCAAAAGGAGGGGGGCGCTAGCGCCAGGAAGTGAGCTAGCAACCAGGAAGTGAGCTGCAAGACAAAGCAGCAGGGAAGCGGCAGTGTTCCTGCTGAGGCTTTTCGCACAAGATGCCCCCCCACCGTGCAAACGGGTAACGTGCAAAAAAGGCCATAGTTAGATCTGCCATGTATGCTCCAACTCTTTCTATTATACAAGCATTCCATATTTTCTGCAGCCTGTACTACATATGTCTCCCATAATGCACATCAATCATCTAGGCTTTAGACTGGGGTAGTAACCATCTAGCCAGTGATAACTGTGTGCTCCCCAGGAGCATTCTTGCAACTCCCTAACAAAGCTTGGAGCTCCCAGGTTTTACTGGGAGGCATTTTTTGCTCCCAAATATCCACTCCTCCACAAGGCTTCCAGCAGCAGTGGATTGTGTTTAGTGCCCCATGGTCTCTTTCCAGCTACCCAAGACCCCCCAAAAATGCAGCTGGAAGCCAACTTCTAGTTCTTATTTTCAGCTAAAACCAAAAATAGTGACCTGCATCCCAGTATGAGGGCAGAAATTGGTGTGTGCACCCTCCACAGCTGCCTATGTCTCTTGCAGATTAAATAAGTTTTGACAACTGTAGATAGTGATAGTAGAAGCTGATATGATCACTGGTAACGGAACGTCAGTGAACAAATGTATAAAAGCATCAAGATCTATACAAAGCCAACAGACTAGAATCTAGAGGACTTTTAAGTGCCAGATGGATTATGTGTTATACTTAATACAACACAGCAGATTGTAACTGAGTGGGTGAATTAAACAGTCCTTACTCCTAAAGTTTGTGAAGAAACGCAAGACTTTTTTTTTTTTACATTACCAACATGAGATTGTGAGAGATCTTTTCCCCCTCAGATCTATTGATTTTTATCATTTAAACCCCAGCTGATCCACTGTCATTTTCTCGTGAAGATTCTGCATCACAATGCTTCATTTCTTATCAAGGAAAAGCCTTGGGTTAGTGAGCCAAATAAGATTTTAAAGATGGCCACCTTTGGGCTTGCAGGTATTTTCTCCCACAAATTCTACCACCCAGCATAAACAATGGTAAGGGGCTGAATGAGTTTTAGTCCGAATATTGGAGGTCCAATATTTCCCAGACCCGTTTTTAAGGAACCAAGAATAATATTTGATATTTATAAAGTTTCTCCCACGTGCTCAAACTACTTCACATGTAGCCTTTCAGTAGATTTCACAGAAGGTAGGTGGATAAAATTTATTAATTAAAATATTTGTACCCCATTCTATATCTGAAGAGCTCAGGGGAGCTTACAATAAAATCAATCTAAAACAATAAATAACCATATTTTCAAAAGACATGTGATATATTAAATCATTTGTCAGTTAAAACCAGACAACTGAAAACCAACTAAAACAATTTAAATAATACCAGCTATATTTCATGTGCCAATAGGAAAAAATTAATTAGACCCCAAAGAATTTAATAGCAAGCCATGTTTTGACTTGGCACTGGAATGACAGCAGTATTGGTGCCAATCAGTCCTCCGGGGTAGGGGCTATTCCGTAACTGTGGTGCCAGAGAAGGCCTTCTGCAATGTCCTCCAGCCAAATTAATCCTATATTTCAAGGATAAAGGATCAGCAATTCAAGATGTCTACCTAATGGATTCTTGGGTGAAGGGAAAGTTGAATCACGGACCTCTCCCAGCTTATACTCTGAGCACCTCCACTCTTCCAGCTATGTTTGCTGGGTTCATTTCTAAAACCAAATTGCAAGATTGTGGAAGTAATTCTTTGCTAATTTTATTTCCAAAGGAAACAATGAATTTCATAATTTTCTTCTCTTTATAAAAAAAGTCTTACCAAATTGTACAAAGACTATTCCCAGTTTCAGTTTTATTCTATGCGTAATTCACATACATGGTATTTTTTTCATAGAGAACATCATTTTCTGTGCAGAAAATACTGAGATCCTACATTGGGAGATGTACATGCATCGTGTAGCTAAAAAGAAAGACATAGATATAAGATGGGTGACACTTGGCTTCACCTCTACATGTGAAAAGGATGTAGGAGTCTTACTAAACCGTAAGTTGAACATGAGTCAGCAGTGTGATGCAGCAGCTAAAAATCCAACGTGATTCTGGGCTGCATCACTAGGAGTATAGTCTCTAGGTCAAGGGAATTGATAGTACCACTGTATCCTGCTTTGGTCAGATCCCACCTGAAATACTGTGTCTAGTGCTGGGCACCACAGTTCAGGAAGGATATTGACAAGCTGCAATGTATCCAGAGAAGGGTGACCAAAATGGTAGAAAGCCTGGAAACCATGCCCTATAAGGATTAGTTTAGGAAGTCTGAAAAAGAAAAGGTTATGAGGCAACATGATAGCTATGTCATATGGAAGATGGAACAAGCCTGTTTTCTGCTGCTCTGGAGACTAGGACATGGAGCAATGGTTTCAAACTTCAGGAAAGGAGATTCCAGTTAAATATTAGGAAGAACTTTCTGCTGGTAAGAATAGTTTGACTGTGGAATACACCACCTCAGAATGTGATGGAATCCCCTTCTTTGGAAGCTTTTACACAAAGGCTGGATGGCCATCTGTCAGGAATGCTTTGATGGTATATTCTTGTATGACAGGAGCTTCAACTTGATGGCCCTTGAGATTTCATCCAATTCTATGATTCTATGATTCTATCACATAGCTACATCTTGCAATACTGCCTCTCAAAATCCATCACGCAAATGCATACCAGGTGCTGTAGGCTATACTTCCAAGGAACAAAATGGCAAAAACAGCTTTGAGTATTCCTTGCCTAAGAAAATGCTATGAAATTCATGGGGATGCCATAAATCGACAGGTAAATTTAACACACAAGCAGGGCAGCTCCTCCCCTCTATCATGGCCATTTCCATCTTTTTGGAGATGAGAGGGGACAAGCAATGACATGTTCCGCTATTCTCTTGCAACTGGACAAGCCATCATCTAACCCATAGCATTGTAATTAATCAACAGAATGCCAGCTGCTATTACCTTTCTCAGAAAATGCTGTTTTTTTCACTTCTGTGTGGAATCTGTGGTGGGTGGATGTCATCTCTTTGGCTATGGCAAAGAGAAGAATGCTCCAGTAGTGAAAACACTGGAGGGACACCCTGGATTTAGTGGGGAGATACTGAGATCATCCACGTAGCCTCTGGACTGTGCAACTCTCAAGAAGACCATCTCAAATTGGTCGGTCAAAGTGTGAGGAGTGCCAGGAGGTATCAGGAGAAAACCGCAGGCTTGTGTTACCAGATAGCATACCTTTAAAGGATAATGTAACATTAAAGGACACTAAACCCATGTTTCTCCATCTCTGAATTAACTACAAAGGTAATTTGACTTGGATTAACAATTACTAACAATCATAATTACTAACAATTGAGAGATCTGCATTTCAATGGCTGGATTGCATCTCTGTGAGTGTCTTCCTTTTGGGAATGAGATTTAAAGGGTTGTAAAATTTGACAAGAGAACTAAGTTAATAAGCCAGAAAGCCTAACAAAAATCTGGCTTAACAAAGTTTCTAAAATGGATGAGGGAAACCGAAGTTAAAGATTGGGTTTTAAAGGCATTGAATACTAAACATTTGAACTTATGTAAGATTATTCATGAAGGAATGCAAGTGGCTGTGGGAAAGTGAAAGCTATGGGATGTTATTGTAACAAGTAACTGATAAGGCTAGGAATGGCAACAATGTAGTGACTACAGATGTTGGCAAGGAACTAAAGTCTCAGCCTTACGAGAAACTTGTTGCTGAAATGGTGTGCTGATGATGATTTTTTTTTTCCTTTTCTACATCTGAGGTTGTGTTTGGTAACTATGACCACTGCAAGGAAGATGGCTGAGGCAGGAGAAAAGATGGGATCAAGTGGTCTATCTGGGGAGAGATCTGGATTCCTGATGCTTTCTTAAGAGTGGTAGATGAACTTAAAAAAGCTGGGGGGGGGTAGTTCAAATGAGATTGGATTGGGCAAGAAAATCTGTGGATGAGATTAAGGATTTGAAAGTTGTTTTACAATTTTCATCTTTACAAATTTCATCTTATTAACTTGCTTCATCTTAAGAGCACCTTAAGATGAAGCAAGTTAATACAAAATTCCAAGTCTTGGAGAGAAAGACTAAACTTATAAATACTGAAATGCAGAAAGACGAGCACAATTTGGCTCTGATGGAATGAAGAGAAAAAGAATTCTGTTAGAGATTTAAAAATGTGGAGGGGTGTTCTAATCAAGATATTAAGGAGAAGATTATTATAGCCTCGGAAATTTTTTTTACAACAAGAGGAATCAGAAATGGTGACAGAATTGGATCATGTTTATAGAATAAATTCACATTATGCAAGATTAAGAAAGGTGTAAAGGCATATTACAGTTCACTTCACCAAGAAATCAACAAGGGATCAGATTCTGCAGTAAAACTTTGAAAACAGATTGAAGATTAATGAGAAATGTATTATTGTTCTTTCAGAAATTCCAATACAGTTTTTGCTTAGAACAGTGGTTCTCAACCTGTGGGTCCCCAGATGTTCGTGGACTTCAGCTCCCAGAAGCCCCAGCCACTATGGTCAATGCTCAGGGCTTCTGGGAGCTGAAGTCTATGAACATCTGGGGACCCACAGGTTGAGAACCACTGGCTTAGAAGAACGAACTACATTTTTTTTTGACTGAGAAGCTTAAACAAGGAAGGATTTCATTCAAATGGGATAAACTAGAAGGAATTATTGCTAGTTTTGAACAGCAAAGATTTTTATTGAATTCAGTGCACAAGGCAAGAGGATTCCTGGAAAGATTCAAGAAGGACTTGGGGGAGGAGGAACAAGATGACAGCAAGGAGAAATCCAAGATGCAGCAAGAAGAAGATGTGGACTCTTCACTGATGAGTGATTCTTGGACTACTCTTTCTGATTCTTCTGCCAAAAAATGGATTATGCATATTTTTGTTGGAATGTTAAAAGGCTGAATAGCCCCACAAATGGAAAAAAATCATTCTTGAAGCAGCTAAACAGGATATGATTTGTTTGCAAGAAACTCATATTTTAAAAAAAGATGTAAAATATTTAATTTGTAAAAGTTTAGGGGAGAAATATGTTTCTGCTGGAATAACTAAAAGAAATGGTTTTATACATCATCCCCCTAACTTGGTTTTGGTAGGTGTCCAAGGTAGGTTTGTCAGGGTAGAAATTAATATTTAAAGAGTGAGGACATTGATTGTGGGAATTTATGAGCCGAACAAAAATAAATCAGCTTTTAAAAAGGAATTAATGGACAAATTTATGGGACTATCATATGATAGTCCCATAAATTGGGAGATTGGAATGGAGTCGAGTCACCTCAGCAGCACAAGCTGTCAGAGAAAGGTATTAAAGATTTGCAGGGCAAGCTCCCAAGTGTATTTTTTGAGATGATGGGTAATTAGGATATGATGGATGCATGGAGATTTTTTAAAAGTGATGAGAGAGTTTATTTTTCTCAAAGACATAGGTCTTTTTTCAAGCATTGACATGATTTGAGTTTCAAAGACTTTGGTAATTTCTGCACAATGTCACTATCCCACAATAGCAGCGGGTTGTTTCCAGTCCAGGAGTTATCCTACTGCACAATGCTGCCACTATCCAGCTTCTATCCCATCCTCAAGCATTGCAAAACTGCCTTATATCATTTCCAGAAAGAATCCATTAAAACCTCCTTTAGCGCTTCAATCCTGTCAGCTGGCTCAGTGCAGTACCATAATAGTGCTTGATAGCACTTCCTGTTCCCCCAGATCCAAGAGTGGGTGGTGTGTGGGTGTGCCCAGCTTGTTCCTCCCTCAGCTATTCCCATGGCATGGCAACTTCGAAATCTATCATCTCTCCATGTTTATTTTAAATTTCTCCTTTGAGTTAAAACTTTTTTTATTTCCTAATACATTTTTAAGCATTATAGTGCAAAAGTGCAATAGTGTACTAGTGTGTCATGCCATCACAACACTGATGCACTAGTAGGGCTTCCACACACATACACACACAGAGACACACACACGACCAATTGGGGCAGTGGGGCAGGGTGAAAGAAAGTGGCCAATGATGCTGTAGTGAAGAAGGAACACTGGTGACAATACTGCTATTCATTTGCTTAAGGCAGAACGGTGTAGAAGAGAGTGTTTCTAACCTACCACCATCACACAAATGGCAATGTTGGGATTGTAACAGCAGAACATGCTAACGGGGTATGGTGCAGAAAGGATCTTTACTGAGTAAGATCTCTAAGACAGAGAACTTACCTTTTTCAGGTCACAACCCTGTTACATGACAATGAAGAGAATTAACAGTACTTTCAGGTGGAGGCTAAATGAAACATTAATTCAAAATGAGTTTGTGGTTCAAGATTGTAAAAAGACATTAAGATACTTTTTTGTGGATAATTTGGACACTGTTATGGATGTTAAGGTAGTTTGAGAGGCAAGAAAAGCCTTTATGAGAGGATGTTTTATTCAGCATAATTTGGATCTTAAGAAAAAAAGCTTGGAAAAGATGCAGTTTGTTATGAATGAGATACAGATGGAGAAGGAGCAGTTGATAACAGCTTTAATAACATTTATTATGAATAGAATTAAGATTTGCAAAGGCAATTATCAATGTTAGCTGTAAATGAGATTGAAAAGAAAACTAATTATGTTAAAAGAATTTTGAATCTGCAAATAAGCCAGGAAAACGGTTTGCTTATAAATTATGTAATGAAAAGCAGAAGAAAATGATTTCAGAAATACAAGAGTGTGGACAAGAAATAACTGGTGATGTAAATATACAAAAGGATTTTTATAAATCTCATTCCTCTTTGTACAAGGGGGGCAGGAGGTCTCTCTGAAGAAAATAGATAAGTATTTAATAAAACAAAAATTGCCCAAGATTATAGAGAAGCAAAAACGGATTATCAAGAGATAATCTGTAAGAGAACTCAACAGAAGGTTAAAAAAGGTAAAATACCTGGATGAAATGGATTGACAGCATTATACTATAAATGTTTTGAGGATGAAATATTATTGCCTTTACAAGTGACAAATTTTATTCTGCAAAAAGGCAGATACCAGAGACTTGGAAAGAATAAAACTTTGCACTGATACCTAAGGAGGATCAGGACTTGAAGATGACTAAAAATTACAGAATAATTGTATTACTGAATAACAATTATAAACCCTGCACAATGATTTTCACAGAAAAGTTGAAAATAATTTCTTCATTCATGAAGATCAGTGTGGGTTTTTTCCCTAAGAAACAATTACAAGATAATGTCAGAATTGAGAGTGTCATAATAAGAAACAGTCTGGATTGATTTTCTTGAACGTCAAAAAAAGAAAAGTTTGAACTGGACATTTCTTTTTAAAGTTCTGGAACAAATAGATTTTGGAGACAACTTTATTAAGTTGGTAAGAGCAATTTACAGCTCACAGAGTGCACAAATAATTGTGAATGGAGAATTGATTTTTAAAAAGTGTGAAATTGAGAAAGGCACAATACATCACTGTTGTTTATTTTGGTATCGGAAGTATTGAATAGGAATATAAGTTTTGATGAAAAATTCATCAAAACTGCATTTCTTTTCTAAATTATCTTTGACTATTCCTAGAAGATACATTTCTGGTGTCATCTGCATTCTAATTTTTTATTTTTTTCAATTTCTGTACAAATAGATTTCCAACATTTCTTAACTTTCACAAATGTTCATCAAAAATGGTAAGATACACCTCTCCCTAATTTGTACTTCCAATAACTAGGGTCATATTTTTATGCATTTTAGATAACATATCCAGTGACAAATACCATCTATAATGCATTTTATATAGATTTTCTCTTACATCTTGTGATAATGTATACTTCATTCTTTTAGTCTATGTTTTTCCGCGTTGTATCCTTTCAGTTTGGTGTCCCATGTTTTGGGCCCAATTGACCATTGTTTCTTTTACAATTTCTTCTTCAGTGACCCATTTTAACAATATTTTATGTATTTTAGCTATTTTATGTAATTTAGATATTATTTTAGTATTTTCTGCAGATATTACTCAGAAGGCTTTTCCTGAATTCTGTTCAATTTTATTTCTATTTTTAATTTCTCTCTAATCTGTCTGTATAAAAGCCAATGGCAAATTATTCCATCATCATTAATTTCTTCTTGTGTTCTTATATTATAATACTTTCTTTGGAATGTTCAGATCGTCATGTCTAATCCATTTATCTTTTTCTCTTTTATAGAAAGAGGTGGCATAGATATTTATGGTATAATAAAGTTAAAGTGAATGTAAATTTTGAGAATAACTTAGCAAGAAATCTTATATTGAGAGTATGGAGCACGTATAAAAGTAGGTTATGTACTAAAACGCCTCTATGCATTTCAGTACTGGAAGCTTTTTACAGAAGAGAGATTATGGGAAAACAAAGATGGTTCACTTATTAAAATTAATTGGTGAAAACTCAAGGTGTATATAAAATTAAAGATAAAAGCCAATTGTCTTCAGAGGAATTTATCTTTCAATGGTTTTCGTATATACAGCTGTTTGATAGATTTAAAATAGATAAACAAGGAATGTGGTTCTCAACAAGAAAAAAAACCAGTTTGAATGTTTTGTAAATATCAGCCTGAAAGAATATAAATATTAGCTTTAATAAGTAATTTCCAGGAAAACATCTTCCTGTATGACTAAACTGTACTTGTCCCAAACATGGTAAAACACACAGTCATCTAACATTGCTCAATGGAAAAACAAATGATGGGACACTGGATTGGCACAAAAGTGATGCTCAGAACATGTGACATGTGGAATCAAACTTCAGTTCCTGGCCACTTGAGTTTCTTTTCTACATCTCATAGAAAAGCATAAGCAAGATTAACTAAAGAGGGATAAATATAAAACAACGTTATGAGAATATATTTCCATCTAATTATAATTCAGATTAACAGTGTCATTCTGGAGGAGTTACACTTGTGGGAAGTCCAGGATTATGTCATGTATTTTTGGAAATGGGGCATTTATTTCTCCAATATTTGTTAATACTTTAAACCTCCAAATAAAATCAATGTTCAACAAAGCAGCTCTTTATTCTGCCTGGTATGGAATTTTGAGTTCACTATAGAATACGTGTAGCATCCTAAAGATTTCTAGGTTCCTAAGGTGTCTAGTCCTTTTGCCAGATACATAAAACTGTATTTGGTCATCACAATAAGCCAGGGAATCATGGCTATTTCACACTATTCAATTATAATAATATGATTATATTTTAACTACCATGTTTCCATCCTATAAAATCCTTGGATTGGCATAAAAAGAAGGAAGGAAAGTGGATAAAATAAAGGAACATGGTAGCACCTCTAAGACTAACTGTTTTTTTATTTTCACATGGATATAAACCCAATTCTTCAGATGCAGTACTGTGTGGCAGGAAGGCCTTGGGTTTAAAGCATATTTATACAGTTGTGGAAGTGGGATAAAATGTAAAAAGATCCAGAAAAATTAAATCATGACCTTTGCTTTAAATTTGCAGAAGGCTGTGTAAATTGATACAGGTCTTTCAGATCTTTACAGTGGTCAGTTAGTGTTGATGACTGAAAGCAATCAATTTGCTTACCAAAGGTCAGTTTCCCAGGGTTCAAAATGTTCTCTAAGAAGATTCCTTTGGTTATATGTGCAGTAGCACAGATAACATAAAGGATACTGGGACTGTCAGTTGAAGACGGGGCACTTAGAATTCTCAGCCAGACACTCTGGTGCCTCATCAGACTACAGACTCCAGGATTCCACAGGATGAAGCCATGTCTGTTAAAGTGAAACGACAGCATTATAACTGGGTAGAGCTATGACTAGCTAATGTGAAAGGCCAGCATAGGGACCTGGGCTTATCAAGGATGAGAAATGTGCTGATGATGGAGCAGCTAAGCATTATTAGAGACCTTGGGTCTGTGCTTTTTGTGTCATATCTAAATCCTGAAGATGCTGGAACTCCAGCTTGTTTCTGAGCAACACCAAATTTAGAGCTTAGAAACATTACTTTTTTGATAACTCTCAGAATCACCAAACCAGCACCATATAGAGATAGTCCAAAAAAGTTAATGTTTCCAAGATCTAGTCCGGTTAATTACAAAACTCCAATTACGTTGCCTTACTATGCTCTCCAGCTGTCTCAAATTCTCTGTTGTCCCACTGTCTCAGATGCCTTTAAAATGCCCCCATTTCTCCTCCTTCTCCATTTCCTCCTTTGTCCTCAGCTTACTTCCACTGCTGCAACTGAATTCAAAGTGCAAATATAGTTTGCACTAAACTGGGGTGGGGCAGCGCAATAGGCTCAAGTTAAGGTAAAATGCTGCACCCTTTCCTAACCTGAGTGTTGTTCCTCATTAAGAACTTTTGCCATCTTGACTTCGCTACGATGCTGCTTGGCCATTCATACCCAGTTTTCATTTGTGAAGTGCCTGAGGATATCTCACTAAGTTCTGTCCCACCATGCCTCTAGCTTCCAACTTGATTTAAAAGTCTTCTACTGCTTCTGGGAAACATCTAAAATTTGGTGAGACCAGAACTATAAGTACATTACAGTGTAGGCCTTTCATAGCAATCCGTCACATATGCCCTGAGCTTCTATCTAGAAAAGACTCTAAGAATTCATTTTATAGGCTGTTCTCAGTCAATCAGCACAACTGTGGTAGAATGCAGGTGGATGATGGGGGTCTCTTTGACAAATTACACCGATCTCTTGTGCTAAAGCTATCTGCTCCTTGGATCTCAGTTCTGGTGACACTGGCTGAGGTTAAATAATGTCATTTAGGCCAATTTTTAAAAAAAAGACTTCTTGAAATGGCAGACCCTTTCCTTTGACAAAAAGCTGCACCGTCAAGGAGGAAAGGCTGTGCAGCCACCTTCTAATGAAATGCTAATAGATGTTTACTCTGTAGACTCCAGTATATTTTTCTCTAAATTAGTGGAATTGAAGATTGGTAGAAATTGTTACTACTGTTGCCACCTCTGAGGGAACCATTTAAACACAGAAAAAGCAAACTGCAGGCAGTCAGAAGAAGCTATTTTCCATTTAGTCTGGTGAGTTTGTGAGGATCACTGGTTCCCAAAGAGAATGGGGAAGGGATGATCTCCCAATTCTCAATCTACACAGGATGAAATTTTCTCCTAAGGACTAGATGTATACTGAGGAATGTGCTGCAAACCATGAACTAAAAGCCACCACCTAGATGACTGCAGACAATTTATAATCACCAATAGCAACCAAAAAACAGGCTAATGACAAGTCTATGCAATTGCTGTGTTTAACAGCCATATTTAATTCAGGTTGCTTCTCATGCTGATCTCTTTCTCAAAGGGCTACCTACTTCAGAGTTAGTGTTGTGTTAGAGTTAGAGTAGTTGATGTTGCGTATAATCTATCCAGCCTCCTTGGAGAAAAGATAACTGGAAACCATTAAGAGGGTACAGGTTAACTGCACACACACACATGTCCATCTGTGAACATCGGCCACTTTTAAACAACACTATTCTGACTTTCTCTTTACTGTCTTAAGGACTAGAGATCTATTTTAGAAATGGAAAGGGAGGGGAAAATTGCAGAGTTTAATAATACCCATAATGTGAGAGTGACCTGGAATCCTGAAATTCTCCATTACAAACTGACCTAGAGTTTAGAGAAGAAATGTGTCTTGAATATCTTTTATTATGTATCTCCTCTAAAGGGGTGAAGCAGCTTGCACAGGAGAACTCACTGCGCTGTGTATTCGAAGGAAATACATACAGGAGAAAGAGGATCACAGGAGCATGTAACTGAGATGATCAATTATGCAGTCTAAGGCCATTTCTGCACTATCCTGTTATAGTTCTATTATTCCACTTTCAACATCCTATGGAATCCTGGAATTTGCAGTTTATGGAGGGGGATTCAGAATTCTCAGCCAGAGCTCTTTGGCCTCAGGAAACTACAAACCCCAGAATTCCACAGGATGTTAAAAGTGGAATAATAGCTCTGTAACAGTGTAGTGCAGAAATGGCCTAAGGTAGTCATCACTATCTCCAAATATGCTTTCAGTCAGTCACTACACAGCACAACCTTGTCGTTTTTTAAAAAAAGTCACGAACTGGAAACAAAGGATAAAAACTATAAGATTGATAAATGTTTGCTGGCTAGGTACATACTAATATCAAACACTGATCAACACCTCACCTGAGATATCATTAAACTGATATCTGTATCTGAAACAGGCTACTGAGTTCAACTGCCTGAAGTCTTGAAGGAACTTCTCCTCCCAGATATGTTTATAGAGCATGATTCAACACGGCTTGACAGTCCCTCAGCCCTTCTCAGCATATTCTTGGTCTCTATCAGAAGGAAGGGTCAAAGATCTCTAACAAAGAATTCTCAGCATCTTCTCCAAACTACAGTTTCCAGGCTTCTCTGGAGGAAGCCATGATGACTAAACAAGAACAATACAGATATCCACTGATAGTACAGACAAACCTCCATGGGTTTCAACATGCCAAACCATAGTTTGAAATTCCAAACATATAGGCAAGCAACCCATGATTTGGAGCTATTTCTCTGTTTTCATTTCCCCTCTGTTCATGGCTCCTGTTTCTGTGCTGAAGTGATAGAGAGACAGCTTAGTGACAGTTTGTCAATTCAGACATACTAATCCAGAGTAGAGAAATGTACAAACCCAGATTGTGGATAAAGATTTGCTCCCCCCTCCCACAACTCTGCTCTGAAGCAATCCCTTAATAAGAATGAAATGGGCAGACCATCTGCCTGGCAGAGCTGTAAAACTGCACCATAACCGAGAGCATGCCTGAGGTACCAGTTGTCACGGCTTTACATAGACCCAGTGCCTCTAACTCCGGAAACCATAGCAATTTTCTTTGAATGCTTCAGTGTTTCAAACAAAAGGCTTTTTGAACTTGTGTGCAGCCAGGTAAATTTGTCGGTTAGTATTCATATAAATACAGTTGTAATTACATTTTTTTAAATTAATCTGGGCAGTAAATGAAGTTTGCAGTCTTCATCTGAACCACACAAACAAGTTAGAATAGTTATGCCTTTTTAAAAAAAATTATGTTAAAATAATTTAAAAAATACAATAATGCTGGCTCAAGAAGCTGAGGCACACCTTGAACAGCAAAAAAAAAAAAAAAAGCTAATATCTGGTCCCAGATTTATGGTCCAAATGTCTCCTCTTAAAATGACCTGAACTGTTGCTTTCATAAAACAACTTGTTTGTTTTCATTATGATAATACAACAGACCGAAAGCAAAGGAGACTTTAAACACATTATGCTACAATTTACAGTAAAATTGCCTCTGGCTGTTTCTAAATTTTGCATAATTAATTTGAAGACATTTTTCTTTCAGCTACTAAGCTCTATGTGGTGTCGCTCTTTGCTAGTACAGGGAACAAATTCTTTAAAAAGGCAGCATAGCAAAGGTGGAGTGCTGTACATAAGGTCATACTTGTAATTATACACAGAAGAGTGCCAGGATGGTATTCTTTGAGTGTTGGATGGACTATGGCTCTGGAGACAAGAGTTCAAATCCCCGCCCAGCCATGCAAACCCACCAGGTGATCCAGAGCAAGTCACACTCTCTCAGCCCCAGACACCAGATTCCATCTGATCTTGGAAGCTAAGCAGGGCTAGCCCTGGTTAGTAGTTGAATGGGAGACCACCAATGAAATAATAGGTGCTGTAGACACTTCTGCTTTCCAGAGGAAGGAACTAATAAAACCATCTCTGTGTATTCCTTGCCCAAAAAAACCCCAATAAAATTCATGGGGTTACATTAAGTTGATAGGTGACTTTAAAAAGCACATACACATTCAGAGACCTGTTCAGCTTTGGATTCTGGAGGTGAAAATGACCAAGATCGGTCTGGGTTACCAGTTTTCCCCAAAATTCCCCCTACATACAACAATAGTGCAAAATGACATTTCTCCATCATTCCCATTACACATGGCGGTACCATGGACATCCTGACATGGGCAAAATATTTGACAGGGGATGCATGTAAAAAAAAAACACACACAAACCCATGGTACCCATAGAACGTGAAGTTCATAGACTGCATGAGAAAACCCAACCACACTTTTCAGGTATATATGTGCTAGCCATATTTTTTACCGTACAAAAAGTAACAGGAGAATCTCATGGCTAGGATCTGCATCTTCAGTATCTGCCTGACTCACTTACTGGAAAGGTGCTGTACATATTTCCAAATGAATATGCATCTTCTTACATGCTGATAGACTTTTATACCATAAATATCTCTTGCTTACCCTTGTGTTTTCTTTCCTACTCCTTGTGGGGGGGAACCATTTTCTGCAAAAGCTACAACTCCGAAACCTGCACATTAAGAGTTCTTAATACAAAATAAGCATCTTGCACATTTACTTTGCATTGTAGGAATAGCCCACCATGGCAAGAAACACCAAAACAGGACACAATTCAAACTAATCACAGATGAAAACTATAGGTTCGGAGTGGGGTTTGTTGTGATCCTCCAGATGCTGTTGCATGCCAGCTCTCATTTGTCATAGCCAGAATAACCAATAGTGAGAGAGGGAGTTGCAGCCCAGCAAACATGTAGAGGGCCACATGTTCCTCATTCCTTGCCACAGACAACAGCCATTCACAGACATTATCAGGTATAAGAACAAACACATGAAATTTGGTCTCTTAATGCCATTTCTATCACTCATATGTATTCTGCTCTACACCCAGTAAAGTCTAATTTCTACAACCTTTTTTTTCCAGGGGCATTGCACTTAGGGCAACAGTTGTTCTGTAACACTTTGGGAGCGTTCTTCTTCCTTCTCTTAAAGCATTAATGCTCTCTGTTAAACACATGGATCCCACTGCTCTTCAACCCAGGGCTGGACACCAAGGGCCTTTTCACACTGCCCAGTTATAGTGCTACAGGTTTATGTGATATGTGTTTCAGGGCTATGGCTGCATTCTATGGCAGTAATTATTAACCTTTTCTTTACCACAGACCCCTTTAAATAACTTTTGTTGCCACAGGCCAACAAGATTCTTCCTTTTATATATGAATTTACTCAAGAACATTCTTGTCACAACTACAGAATTTTGAGAAGCAATAGATGTTCCAAGAATGGTGGCACAATGTGGATAACACTAAAGATCAGTACAACTACAAAGGTAACTTCTGGCTGTATAGGCAGTAACAAGTAATGTCACAGGCTTCCTCTTAGCCACTCAGCATTATTCACTTGCATGTTCTCACTGTATGCAGAAGTAGCAAATGTTGAGTACATTTTTTGCCATCTAACAGTTATTTTCATAACTTTTAAATGGTTCAAGGTATTGTAATGAAACTCTATACAAATGATGTCTATCACCAGCAAAAGACTCCTGCTGTTTGAGATCAATGTATGACCTCTGTCTGTCTGTCTATCTATTTTAACTGTACAAGCTCATAACATTTCTTTAAGCTTCTGTGGATCCCCTATGAGGACACTGTGGTCCCTGGGAGTATACAGACCACAGGTTAAAAACCACTATTCTATGTAATTCTGGGGCTGTTATCCCAAAACATAGGTGCCACAAGGGCCACCCCGTGATACCAGCGCCTCTTCGCAAAAGTGGAGACTGAATTAGCTCAAAGAGGAGGCTTGCAAGAGGGGGGCAACTTAGCGAGATCTTTTCCACCAATGTTTACAGGCACACGCAGGAAAAGAACCAGCCAAAGATTCAAAAGTAAGCTAAAAATGTGTTTTATTGAGGGGAATTCACTCATGCATGCACACAAGATACGTACAGTCACACATTCACACAAGAGCTAACTGAAGGAGAAAGGGAAGAAAAAAATATGTATAAAGAAACTGAAGAGTTTGGGGAGATTTATAATTACCAGTCAAGAAGAGTAGTGAAGAGCAGAAATGTGTTTTGGCTTAGGTAGGACCTAAGGACAGTCTTCATTCAAGAGCCAGATGGACATAGACCTTTGAGAGATTGCAAGTTGCAAGCCTAAAATCAGGTGTATTTGTACCCTGAAAATAGCCTGTGGCAGTGGAAGGTATGTGCAGTTTCAGGTGTGGAACAATGGGAGTTGCAACACAGACAATGGGGTCTGGAATGGACTGATCGGTTTCAGTGTCTTGGTTGAGTGGGGGTTTCTGGGCTAGCTGCAGTTGGATATGCACACAGTAGGGGTCCTAGCCTCTGCATCTGGGCACCTTATTGTGTTCTGAGGTTGGCATTGATAGGATTAGCTCAGAGTTATTGAGTCAGGCTTTCTTGGCTAATTTCAGCAAACTTTTGACCTGGCCGTGCTGAGGTCACCTCTGACCTACTCCCAGCCAATGTCCGTTTCCTCCACATGGTCTTGCCAGCCA
>CAOKZL010004710.1:0-18882 GCA_948472985.1 Iguana delicatissima | reverse complement strand
CCATGGAGATTAAGACTTTCAAACCTCTAACACTAAAACATTACACATCAGACTATCAGGCATCAATATCTTATTTACCTTAACCTCTTCTCTGTTATCACAGAAGCATATTCCATATTCCAAACATTTATGGCTTCTTCTGTGTGAGCCCTCTCATGTATGTAAACTGTCATTAGAAGAGAAGGTCTTTTCACGTTCGAGACATTTATATGGCTTCTCCTCTGTGTGAGTCCTTTGATGTCTATCAGATGTTCCACTGTCAGAAAAGCCTCTTCATATTCCATGCATTTATAGGAGGTTTTTCCCCCGCATGGGTTCTTTGATGGGAGTGCAAATATTCCTTGTCACTGAAGCTCTTTCCATATTCCATGCATTCATATGGCTTCTCCTCTGTGTGAGTATTTTGATGGGAATGAGACTTCTACGTTCGTTGAAGCTCTTTCTACATTCCATGCATTCCTATGGCTTCTCCCTTGTGTAGGTTCTTCAATGCCTATGTAGATGTGACATATCATGCGAAGCTCTTTGATATTTCTTCTGCATGCAAAAGGCTTCTCCCCCTGTGGGTTCTTTGATGTCTATGTAGATTTGTACTCTGGGGGAAGCTCTTTCCACATTCACGCAATCACAACGGCCTTCCCCCCTGTGTGCATCCTTTGATGGGAATACAGGTGTTCACGCTTACGAAGCTTTTCCCCATCTATGTATGGATAATGGCTTCTCCCCTGTATGGGTCCTTTGATGAGAACGGACATGTCCACTATCACTGAAACTCCTTCCACATCCCATGCATTTATATGGTTTCTCCCCGTCGTGGGTCCTTTGATGGAAAGACACATTATCATTTGAACCCAAGCTCTTTGCATTTTCTTTATGCATTTAATGCCTTTCTCTCTTGTGTGAGTCCTTTGGTGGGAATGCAAGTGTCTCACTGTTTTATCCAACTCTTTCCACATTCATGGATACACAGACGGCTTCTCCCCTGTGTGGGTCCTTTGATGGGAACTGTATCTTGATTGTGACTGAGGCTTCTTCCACATTCGATGCATTTATAGGGCTTCTCCCTTGTATGTGTCCTTTCGATGGTATATAAACTTCCACTGTTAGAGGAGCTCGGTGTGGATCCATGAAGCATTTGTGAAACTACTGCCCAGACAGCATCGGAAGTGTGTCAAAGACTCAAGGCAGAGAGCTAGAACAGAGGGAGTGCCGGTTCACTGGTTAAAAGGGCTGTGAAAGCCAAGGGGTTCTGTCCTGGCCATATAGCCGTGTTCTCAAACATCCGGCTAATAGCAGGGGTATGTTTAAGACGCTGGGCAAAGCAAACATATCGCACCGTTTCCTCTGCCAAGCCTATCCAACCTGTAGGGTGGAAAGGCGTGGGGAAGCCTTTGTTCCTGCTGGAAATACCTTGACAATGTGCTTTATGTGTCCTTGGGAGTTATGCCTGGGTGCACATTCCTAAAGCCCAAAGAAGAAGGGCAGTCCAAAGCCAGCTGGTGGAGATTTGTAAGGGTCTCCGCAGTGATTCACTTTGATCTCTGTAATGGAAGGGTGGTGGATATCCCGATAATTAAATTTGAAGAGCACAGTAATTGGAAAAGGGTGCCTGCAAATTCTGAGGTATCCTTCCAGTTAGTGATGAAAGTGATGCTGAGAGTGAGCAGAGCCCACGCCTGCAGCCAGCCCTTCGAAGGGTTGAGGCAGGAAGGAGGAGAGAGAAACTGAGCTGGAAGTGGCTCAGAGTGCAGAGCAGTCTGATGGGGGGAGGAGAAACCTGGCCGCAAAATAGGATATCATTGTGTGATGAGGGGGAATTGGATACTCAAAGGCAATCTGAGAGGAAAACAAAAGGCATTCCTCCCAGAGGTTTGTGGTGCAGAAACAGTGTCAGGGTATGCCAAGTTTCCTGCTAGCTGATGATGTTCTCAGTTTGCCAAAGGCACAGGCTGACTGGTGGTTTGATGCCATTGCAGATTAGGGAGATGGAGGCCATGCACAAATATGGGGTATTTACATTGTGTAAGGTGCCAGATGGCTGCTGGTGGGTGTACAAACTCAAACCCCTGCCTTTGGGTGTATAGGTAAACCACAAAGCTAGGCTTGTGGCTCAAGGTTTTTACAGCACGCTAAATGAGTCATTGGACCAAATTTTTGCCTGAATGGCCAGAAGTGAAAGTATCAGGCTGGCGTCAGCTCTGGCAGCACAGAGAAATGCTTTGGTACACCACTTTGATGTCACAACAGCCTGTCTCAATGCTGAGTTGCCATATACTATCTATAGGCACCTGGGCATGGAACTGGTATCAAATCTGGGTGTACAGGTTAAACAGAGCCATCTATGGGTCAGACAATCCGCCCGTTGCTGGAACAAGTGCCTGGACGGTGCTTTGCAGGGCTTGGGTTTCAAGCAGAGCGTGGCATACTCACGTGTGTACACCAAAGGGTCTGGCAAAACACCAAGAAATCTTGCTAGCCTTTGTTGATGACTTGTTGGGCTTACAGCAAGGAACAGGTCAGAAGGTTTGCCAAGGACTGGGTGAACCGAATTAAAGACCTGGGTCCCATCCAACAGTACCTGGGTTTTCAGCAACTGAGAACAGAGATGGTGTTTCTGCTAGCCAAGAGCAGAAAATATTGCAACTGCTGCAAAGGTTCAACATGCTTGATTGCAAGTGTGTGCAAACCCCCTTGTACAAGGGTTTAACCCGTGGATGACAAAAGTGTTCCTGCAAAGAAATGTATCCGTTTGCTGTGGATCTCTGTTGGATTTGGCCAGGTATAACAGACCAGATTTGTCCCTGGCTGCTAACATTCTAGGCAGGGCAAGTTCTAAAAACCAACACGGCAACATTGCAGGGGGTGAAGGGAATGTTAAGGACCTGAGCACTCTGGAGCACTGTCTGTGTGTGTCACCTTCTGGGAAACCTGAATTGGTTGGTCAGTTGCCACAACGATTTGCTGAGAACGTATGTGACAGGAGGTCCACCCCTCAGGAATCCTAATTATGTACAGTGGCACACTGGTGCGCTGGAAGACTAAAAAGCAGAGTTCTGTGGCCGCTTTCAACTGCAGAAGCAGAGTATGGAAGCCTCTCATATCGGTGCAGTGAACTGACTTGGTACACACAACTGGTAAGGGATCTCAGTGTGGACAAAACTCCATCCTGACAGAATGGTATTGGAAAGGATCTCCCAGGCATGCATCCACATGGCCAGCAATAATGCTAAAACCACAGGGTCAAACCAAGCATGTAGATGTCAAATACCAGAGTGTGAAAACAGACGTTAGAGAGTGGGGCAATCAGATTAGAATATTGTCAATCTGGGGAGAAGCTGGACACGTGCTCACAGACCACTCACCATTGGGAAGCACTGCTCACGCTCAGGAACTGGAACGGTCTGAGCATGGAGCGTAAAGATGCCAATCCACTACAGAGGAAAAGGAGGGGTGTCAAGGTTGTTGCTGGGCAGGGAGACTTCCTCTGAGTGGGTGGCAGAGGGAAGAGTGGTGTGACCAACAGGCAGCCAGGTGCAAGGCCAGCAGGGTTGCTACGGCTGTGTCTTGTGCTTTAGGAAAGGTCACACGCCTTTGGGTCACTGTTTGGGTCGCTCCACATTTTTCAGGGTGACACGGTAGCATAAAAAGGCCGGTGTTTGCCTTGACCAGCTGCCAGTTAGCTGCCTTAGCTGGACCTGCCATGCCATTGGCAGTATGCTGAATGTAAGGGGAGATGCTGCTCAGTTTTCCTCCGTTATCTTCTGTTTTTTCTCTCTAATTGCTGCAAAGCTACATATTTTTGCTAAACTTAAACCTTAGAGTGTGTCAATAAATCAGTAAACTCTAGCCTAAACAATGAGCCTCTGGAATTTCTTCTGCTTCACTGGACTCTCTGCTGTGGGCCAAGCCTTGCCTCACAGACAGCACTCTGCTAATGCTTACAGGAGCCAAATCTTGCCAACTCTGACAAAAGATTGGAAATTCATGAAATTCATGGATTCTCAGAACCTTTTAGGGATTCAGGTTAGGAAAATTCTGGATTTGTCCTATCCCTAGTTTCTCTTCCTGTGTGGGTTCTTTGATGTGTACAGTCAGCCAGTCATTTTATTGTGCTCTAGCAAATAATTACTACACACAAACACAAAACTTACCAGATTTTTTAAAAATCATTTTATTGAAATTTCACAAATAAAACAAACATTTGTTATTGCTATTTCACTTGAATTATTTCTCTATAAAAACTTACCAAATTTTAAGAAAACAACTAGTCTCCAAAAGATGGATTGCTTTCCAACCCCCACTTTAAACTCTACAGTATGTAATCGCAGAGCCTTGACAAGAAATTTGGAAATTTTAAGAATACACATGGTCAAGCTGGAGCAACTCTATGAGGACGACCTCAAAACGGCGATAGGGGCTGGGGAGCCATGGAGGCCCATCCCAGGATAGACTTAGAGAGCTGGGTATGTTTAGTCTGGAGGAGAAGAAGGTTAAGAGGGGACATGAGAGCCATGTTTAAATATCTAGATGTAGAGGAAGGAGAGGGCTTGTCTGCCTGCTCAGAGACCAGGACAAGGAGCAATGGATTCAAACTGCAGGAAAGGACATTCCACCTGAACCTCAGGAAGAACTTCCAGACGGTGAGGGCTGTCCAGCAGTGGAGAGAATCTGTTGCCTCCACTAAGTGTAGTGGACTCTCCTTCCTTGGAGGTTTTCAAGCAGAGGCTGGATGGCCATCTGTCCAAGGGAGTGCTTTGCTGGGTGGTCCTGCATGGCAGGGGGTTGCATGGATGGCCCATGTGGTCTCTTCCACTTTAACATTTCTCAGATTTTTTGATCTTATGATTCACAGGATCGGATAACAGAAAACTAACCTTCAAAAAATGTGGGACACAGATGTCAGCAAAATTATAACAATGCAGCACATTTTTAATAAGAACAGCCATAGCATATGGAGCCAACCTTCTTAGATGAGGCTGAAAAACAAGTAGATAATAGTCAGGCCACCTCTTTGTCTGCCACCTTTGGGAGAGACAAGTATGCTTGAATAAGCCAGGTATCCAGGGAACCAAATATTCCTTGCCTTTGAAAGCAGGATCTGGAATTGCTTTATAAAATACCTATTCTCTAATTTATTTCTCCCAAGCCAAGTTCCAAATAATAGACAGGAAAGTCCAAAATTTGAGTGTATTGACGTGAAAACATACGTCCACTTTTATGAACGCTTTCACATTCTGTGCAAGCACATGAGTTTCTCCAGCACTGGATTCCATGACGAAACAAGAAACACCTCCACTCTGACTGAAGCTCTTTCCACATTCCTCAAGTCTATAAGGAATTCACAAATCATTACATAAGAAAATCACTACTGATGATTTGGAAGAAATCTGAGCTCCAAAATATATTGTAAAATTCCACAATGGGTCTCTCCCACTAGGCCCTCTTTGGGATATGGAAATTGACTTAGAAAAAATGGATCTTCAGAGGAATATCAGAATTGAGAGTGATACTCAGAGACACGAGAAACAGATCAGAGCTAGAGAAGGAGGCTTTCCTACGAAACTGTTTTTGCAGTTACAATTAAAGGAGAGATTTAAAATGGACAGGAAGCTGGAAGGATTTCTTCCAAAGCAGAAAAAAAGTCAGTTTGACAAGGCCATTTTTAGCTTGAAACATTTACATCATACCGGTATATAAATTTCTATTAAGTAATAATAACTGGAAAACGAAACTATAAAAACAGACAACTGTTAAATGGCTCCAAAATATAGGTAAAAGTAGTACCTTGAAGACAGGGAAAACAGCTGGAGAAGGACGAACAAATTACTCATCTCAAAATCTTAAAGAGAATTACTTTAACGCTTCATCAATGGTACCTGAGTCCACACAAATTGGGAAAGATGTATAATACCGGTAGAAAAAATTGTTGGAAATGTGGCGGATATACGCTCACAATGCAAAAAGGCCAAAACATTGTGGGGAAATATAAATAAAATTATGGTAAAAATACTTGGACCAAACACACACAACTAACTCCAGAATTGTATTTGTTGAATATAATTTTGAATAACCAGTCAGAATTGCTAAAAATAGGTGGAGAAAGAATCGTTTATGCTAGGTATTGGAAGAGCCAGCAATTCTACAAACTTATGAACGAATTGTAACTAATGAAATTGTAAGAATTGTGACCAACTTCAAAATCACTTAAGGAAGGAAGAAAAGAATATGATACAGAGTAGAAACCTATAACAAGTTACTTGCAAAAAATACAGATATGTGATTTTATAAAATTTTATAAAATGGTGTAAGACTAAGATACATTGTAACAAAATATATTAAGAAGGATAAAACAGTGGTTTAATAAGTTTAGATTTACCCCTACCGGGTTAGTGCGGAATAGGGTAACAGGGAGCAATGAATCATTAGAGAGATCTAACACTGAAATAGAAGGAAAATGCAGGTTGAATGTTGGGCCAAAGACAAAAAGAAGGTAATGTAAATAATACATTATAGGTAACTATACATTCATCCTATAAACTGGAAAAAGATAAGCAGGACGTAATACTAATTTGTACAGTGAAATACATTACGTTGAGAAGAAGAAGACAGAAGGATATAGATAAATATAAGACATACAGTTTATTAATATGAAATAAGTATTAAGGTTTATATGGACTATGTTATTCAATTCAATGTAAGTGTATACACAAACTAGCATTGAAATTGTTATTCTACTGATTTTAATATTTTAATAAAACCTTTAAAAAAAGAAGCCTTTTCTATTCCATGATTTATAAGGCTTCTCCCCTGTGTAGCTCCTTTGATGGAAACGCAGACTGACTTTCCTGCAGCTCTTTCCACCGAATGCATCAGGCTAACTCCCCCCTGCGTATGGCTCTTTTGATGGGAATTGTGATTTCCACTGTACCTGAAGCTCTTTCCACATTCCATGCATTTATAGGGCTTCTCCCCCTGTGTGGGTCCTTTGATGGGGACGGAAGCCTCCCGACTCCTACTGAAGCTCTTTCCCCATTCCATGTATTTCTTGGAGGAAACTTTCCCCCTGTGTGGGTCCTCTGATGGATACCTAGATCTCCCTCACTCCAACTGAACTCTTTCCACATCTTATGCATTTATAGGGCTTCTCCCCTGTGTGGGTCCTTTGATGGGAAACGCAAGGGCCCCACTCCAACTGAAGCTCTTTCCACATTTCTATGCATTTATAGGCCTTCTCCCCTGTGTTTATCTTTTGATGTCTATGTAAATTGTTACTATAAAATAAGTCTTTCCCACACTCTATGCATTTATAGGGCTTCTCCCCTGTATAGGTCCTTTGCTGGGAACGGAGATTCTCTCTCTACTGAAGCTCTTTCCACATTCAGGCATCCACAATCCTTCTCCCCCATAAATGCGCCCTTTATGGAAAGAATGCACAGTCTCACTCTGACTGAAGCTCTTTCCACATCTCGATGGATTCAGATGGCTTCTCCCCCTGTGTGCGTCCTTTTGATGAGAACGCAGATTTCTACTTTGACTGAAGCTCTTTCCACATTCTTATGCATTTATAGGGCTTCTCTCCTGTGTGGGTCCTTTGATGGGAATGCAGATCTCCACTCTGAAATCTTAGCACTTGCCACATTCCAAACATTTATACAGCTTCTCTACTCCATAGAGTTCTGCCAGATGGAGAGAGATGTGCAGAAATATTCCATTCTACTCTCTCTTCTGATTTGAAGATGATCTCAGAAGTGCACAAATAAGAGATTCTTAAGCAGCAGAGAATTAAATTTACTCTGTCTTTGCTTCTTCTTAGGGGTCTGTCTTCCAAACACTTCTTTTTACAGTAGACTCTTGTCTTTTCCTCTTCATATCACAGGTGTACGGCTGAAATTCTTTTGCCTACTTAATGCCTGGTTGTTGACACTCCTGTGTGCCTTCAAGTCACGTCAGGAAAGCCTAAAAGGTTGAAACTGCCATGACTTTTTCGCAAGCTTTTGTTCAGAGGGTACCTGTTTGAAGAAAAAAAGAAGAAATATCTTATTAGGAGTGACCAGAAAAACATGTCATCACCAAGAACCCAGACCCGTAGAATGCTAAGAGCAGGCAAGTCTGGCCCAACTGGGAAGACCCCTCATCGCCCAGTAAGAATTCTTTTAACCCATCCCCCTTGAATTAAAGGAATCCCTGGGTCCAAATAAGCAAATGGTGGCCCAGGACTCGCTTGCTAGGTTTTGCATCTGCTGTTTCAAACCTTTGTAAAGGGAAGACATCTTGAAAGATGGCCAGCACAGTAGGTAGCAAATGTTGCAAAAACTATTTCCTTGCTATATTTCCTTCCATTAACATCACACCTCAGATGAATGAAAAATCTTTTTAACCAAGCCACAATGGAGATACTAGAGCATACCATACAATAAAGTGTATAAAATGATTTCCCTGATGGATTGCATTGTTCCCCCTTTAGCAGACCCAGTCCCGGGTGATATAAATTTAATATCCATATATTAATCAGGTGTTCACCGGATAGGCACACAGACATCCAACTCAAAGGCCAGGCAAAGGTCAGCCCAAAAGTTTCCCCCAGTCACCTGTTACCCTGTTTACGGGGGGGCCGGGGAGGGACACCGAAAAAACCCCTAAAAACACACCTTGGGGAAAATTAGTTTAGAGCACTGCTGGCAGGACAAGAGGCCGGGAATTGCAGGATTTTGTAACTCAATGTTTATGGGTTTGAGCCAAGTAAGAAGCAGACTGGTTTAGAAAGAATAACTGAAATTTTTATTAAATAAACACACAATGTAAGCAAATCATGCACACAGATACCTAAGGAAAAAAAAGGTGTAGTAAGACAGCTGGATTTTAGAGGGATAGTTGGTTCGGGTATACGGAACCTGTTCCTAGCCTGGAAGAAGACGGAGAGCGATGCTGGGCTGGGGGACTCAGCACGTGGAGCCGAGGGGAAGCTCGCCAAGCAAAGCGGCAGCAACGAGGTCGGGAAACTGGGAGCGATTGAGGAAGGTCTGGAAATCAGCGGTTTTTATAGGGAGAAGTGTGACTGCAGGCTATGCCTTACTCAGTGAAAACAATGCGTTTTTGGGCGAGAGACAATGTCTCCGAAAGGTCACATTTTTGCATGATGGAATCAGAGCCGAATTAACAACAGTGTAGCCAGTATGGGAATGCGCAAAGCTTGACAGTGGAAGGTTAGTTTTTGTCAATTTGCTTGGGCGGGGAGTTTTTGTAGGTAGGCGCAAAATAATGGGGTGTTGCCGGGAGGTCCCTGAAGCTGCAATCTATCCGTTTCTGGCTTACCTGTATCGTGATGTAATCTTACAGCAATCAGTTGCCAAGCCTATTTTCGTGCTTGTCTGGTGGCCTCCCCAGCACATGGAGTGGGGTAGTGAAAAAGCCAATTATATATCAAAGTGATATCTACATACTATAGCCAAGAAGGTCTAAACTGCAGTAAACACCTCTCCAAGAGGGGAACTGGAAGGCAGGTACACATATACCATGGACAATGAACAACAACGGCACCGGGAAGGGATTACCTATCCCCTGATGTGTTTGATGCTTGTGGCAGTGAAAAATTTCACAACTGTCCTTTTCCGTCCTCCACACACGCAGCAGCAAAAAAAACAAAGACAAGGTCCATTCATGTTAGCCATTCTCCTTTTGCGGGAAAGGGTCTGCCCCCAACTCATGTTTTGCCCTGTCATTGAGTCCCCTTTTGGGACTCCTAATTTGGTGTCAACTGCAAAGTGGATGGGCATCCTCTCTGTTCCCACATCCAGTTGTTCATAAAGATTTTAATAGCCCCGGGCCCCCGGGAAAGAACCCTGTGGCACCCCACCAGTCCCTTCTCTCCAGGATGAGGAGGAGTCATTGGTGAAGACCCTTGGGGATCGGTCAGTCAACCAGTTACAAATCCAGCAGTAGCACTTTTAGCCCAGATTTTAGTACCTTGGTTCAAAATATCATGGGAGACCTTGTCAAAGGCCTGACTCTGAAGTCAAATTCCAGTGGCCACGGTGGCATGAGAGCTGCTGCTGGAGATCAAAGGCTTCCTCAGACAGTGCGGTCTTGGATGTTAGCAGACTGAGAACTGCTGAATTTAGGTTGGCAACCCCCCCCAAAAAACTATTCTTTGAATAACCCAATGTTAGAATCAGAGTGTGTTCTTTAAGTGACGGTTATTTAGTACGCTAACATTCTCCTTGGAGCCTTCAGAAGCAGCCATTCATCTTTATTAGAGGTTGCAGGGCCACCCCGTACCCTTTCTCAAAAACCAGAAATGGGCTTCTGACCCATTTCTGACCCAGAGACCAGGACAAGGAGCAATGGATTCAAGCTGCAGGAAAGGAGATTCCACCTGAACCTCACGAAGAACTTCCTGACGGTCAGGGCTGTCCAGCAGTGGAATATGCTGCCTCGGGGTGAGTGGAGTCTCCTTCCTTGGAGGTTTTTAAGCAGAGGCTAGATAGCCATCTGTCGGGAATGCTTTGAGGGTGTTCCTGCATAGCAGGGGGTTGGACTGGATGGCCCGTGTGGTCTCTTCCAACTCTCATTTCTATATTCTATGATTTTGACCCAGACTGTGGCTTCTTTAGTCTGCTTCTTGTCCATTTTAGGAAGTCCACCTGCCTTGCGGGAGTCCCAGGGGCCCAAAAACTTGCCAAAATGGTCTCGACTGACATACAGAATTTTCCTTTGTGGAAAATCTCCTACAGTTTTGCAAAAACTTCCTTCCTTTGTGGCTAAACTTGCAAAGCCTCTTCAGGGGCTCCATAGGGTCATTAAAATCCCAAATATGCATGGGGAGGGAAAGAGCCCTGTGGGCCATCAAATTCCACCCCCTGCTCAACGAGGACCTCCGGCTAAAAAACCCGGCCTCTTTTTTAAAATCTCCAGAGAAGGAGATCCCACCACCTCTCTAGCTAACTGTTGACATTACTGAACCTCACTTACTGTCAGGAAGTTCTTTCTAAATTTAAAACAAAAACCATCTGCCTGAAATTTGAAACCATTAGACCTAGTTCTACCCTCTCAAAGAACAGAGAACAAGCCTGCACCCTCCCCTTTGGGGGAGCCCTTGAGATATATAACGAGTGAGATCTTGTCCTGATCAGCACAGACTCAAGGGGACTATTACAGCCCCAGCTTGGAAACTATGCTTCTATTAATGCAGCCTTAAAAAAATTCAATGTCTTTGCTGCAGCATCACAGGGCTGGATTATGTTCAACTTAATATCAACAATACTCCCCACGTCCTTTTCTTGTAAAGCACTGCTGACCTAAATCTCACCCAACCTATATCTGCACATTTAGTTTTTGTGGCCTAAATGTAAGTATGTATTTGGCCCTGTTGAATTTCAAATTATTCATTCCAACCCAGTTTTCTAGTTCATCAAGATGTTTTCAATTCCTCTCCTATCTTCCAATAATTACAGTCCTTAATCTCCTGCCCCCTTCCTAGTTAACTCATTGTGAAGTCTTTGGGGCACTTTGAACTCGTTTGCAGCAAGAGAAACAAGCCAAGGAGAGAGGAGGAAGGAGGCAGGAGGAGAGGAATTGGGACATTTTCAAAAGAGATGAAAAAGTGGGGCAATGGAGGATTAATCAGGACTGTCCTGCCAAACGAAGAGAGCTGGAGAGCTTGGGCACGGGGGGGGGTGTTACCTTTGATTTTTTGTGGGGCTTCCCTTAGGTAGCCCAATGCCTAAGGAACTGGGGGGAAAATTGTTTTGATTTTTTCAACAGGAGAAAAACGATTTACCTCTGGGTTCACACCAGCATTCTCTGAAACTATTGGTGAAGTCTGTACACTATGAATATTTCTTCCACAGATATAAAGAAAATAATATAAGACTACACAACAAACCGAGAACATCAGGGCGAAATACCGGATCTTTTCTCCCCAACAATTTTTTTTTCCATTCCCCGAGAGGAATAAAGAATCATAGAAATGTAGAGTTGGAAGAGACCACAAGGGCCATCCAGTCCAACCCCCTGCCATGCCATGATGTGGGGGGGGTTTTAAATCCCAAGAGTCTCCAGCAAAAGTCTCCTTGTTCAAACTCTTTCTGCTCTTTGGAACAACAGGGTCACAAAAGGGGGGGGGAAGACCGACACTCTGCACTCACGTAAGTTACAAAACGGAAGAACTCTTCAGGCGTCTCACCTGCCAGATGAGCTCAAGCTTGGCCCAGTGGATCGCAGTGTGCCCGGCCTGGAAGCCCACCTCCAGGGTGGCATCCCAGCAGTGGAGTGAGCCAGGCCAAGAACGTGACTTATTCCTCGAGCATCTCCCCAAAAAAAGGCAAAAGGGATCCTTACAGAGGGCCACCCTCCTTTATCCGCCGCTGCGGCTCCTTGAAAAGGCCTTCTGGTCTGGATCCGGGCCCCCCCCTCCTCTGAGAGGAAATAACACCTACCTCCTCAAGTAGACCAGGAGCTAAAAGGGGAGAAAACCCAAACTTCTGTAACCACAAACCATCCCTCCTTTGTGATGTCCCCACGCATGCAAAGCTAATCCCACAAGCCTTTGCCCTCATTTTTAAAAAGGGGTAACTCAGAGTGAACGAAGTGCTGCTGTGCTTCTGGGTGGGAAGAGGAAAGACCCCTGCGCTTTCCACCTTTCCCGGTTCCATTATAGACAACTGCTTTTAGGGAGGCCATCCGGGTGTGTCCCGGGGGCCGAGGGGGGCCCCAAGGCTGGGTTGGTGGCCCAGCCCCTCCCCCACCCCAAGAGTGTTTCTCCATGAAAATGGTCCCTTCCCCCCCCCTTTAAGCAGGTTGCAGGGACCCACAGCACCATTTAGCACCCCAAGTTATCCTTTTTCACAAAACCAGAATAGGATTTAGATCACATCCAGTTTTTTTGGCTTTTTTTCTCATTGAAGAAGTCTGTCTGGCCCATGGGACGGCCTAGGGGCAGAAAATTGCCCTCCAGACCCATGAAATTGCCCACCCCTGATAAAAACCCTTTTTTCCACACTGCTGAACCCCCTCTCATTTTTCTGATGGGAGAATTCTTCCTCCACTTCTGAAGATGAGGAAGAATCAGCATGGCCACATCCCTTCCCAGAAAGGGGTGTGGCAGACCCCACGCTTGCCATTGTGGATTGGGGGGGTATTTTTGTCTCTCGGCTGGCAGCCAGAATCCAAAGCTGAGGCCTCCATTTGACTCAGCCTCCCCCCATTTTGGCCTCCTTCCGCCCCTGTTGCCAAATGGTGGCCGTCTGTCATATAGGAGGAGGTCCATGGTGGAAAGAAGTGAAACTGGGTAGTGGGCTTCCCCGGTTTCCCTGGGTGCTCCCTGGGCCGTGAAGAGGTCCGCTCTGTCCATTGGAGGGCCAGGGGCTACTGGGCTTCAGGAGGGGTAGGGGGGGCCTTTGCCCACCCTCCCTCCCTTCACCCCCCCGTGGGGCTCCCATCAGCAGGACATCTGCTGCTGAGACGGTGGTGGCTTCCTGGGCTGTAACTGGCCAGAGCCACACGGCTAGCTTGGGGAGCTCAGCTGAGCGGGTCTCATGGGGTGGGTGGGGGAAAAGGGAGGTTTGGGGGGGGTCCTCCCCTATGTGGGGACACCAGGAGGGTTTTTTTTTTTTTTAATTCTCAGGAGCAAGGGAGAGCAGCAAAAACATTCAGGATTTTCCTCCCTTCCCTTGGGGAAAGTTAGAGGATACAGGTTGGGGTGAAGAGATCAAGGGGCAAGGGAAACAATTCATGTCCATAATGTGTGGGGGGGCTTTTTAAAAGAATATTGGTGACTGAGGACGTCCAAGCGGACTCTCTCAGGAAAGCGTCCTCATGGCCAGCAGAGATCAGTCGGAGTTCAGGGAGGGGACGGGGGGGAAACCCTCTGACCCGGTCGCTTCATTTCACATCGCAGGTTGTCAGTTTTAAAAAAAGAAAAGTTTGCTGAAACTGTGCTGACAACTTTTTTCCTACTCAGAGAGATTTCCTTCCAAGTAGCCTCAGAGTTCCTAGCTTTGGCTTCTCCTTCCGGGGCCCTCCCCCCCCCTGCGCCCCCTTCTCCTTCCCCCTCCTTCAACCTGCGCCCCCCCTGCAGAGATCTCAGCAGGGGCCCCAGGCAGCAAACACAGTGGGGTCAGGAAGGGAAGATTTTTTGGGGGTTTTGGGACTTTCAAGAAAGGTTGTGGGGTAGGCCCCCCTAGGTGCACCCCCCTTTGGGCTCTTGGGAAGGGACAAAAGTGGGGTGGGGGGGGAGGGACCCTGGCCCCCCAGAACCCCTCCCCCCATTCACCGGTGGGGGGCTGCTTGTCCAGTGGGGTTGTCCGAAAGAGGACCCTGGGCTCCCCCTCCTCTCCCCTGGTGGCCCCGTCCTTCATTTGGCCCTCCTGGGCTCCTTCCCTTTCCAGCTGGCTCTGGTTTCCCTTCGGAGCCCCCATTTGCCATCCCCCGCCACCCCCCAAACCCCCCAACAAAAGACCCCCTTCCAGCTCCTTCCAAGGCCAGCTGGAGTCTCCTGGAGGATCTCCGGGCTTTTTTTCTGTTTTTTAAAGGTGCACCCCGCCTTGGCCCCCGGGGCCGGGGGGGAGGGCCCCTCCCCCTGGAAGGCCATGAGGCAGCGGGGGGCCGTCTCGCCCCCCTCCTCCGCCCTGAAAAGAGGAAAAGGGAGGGTCCCCGGGGGCTCTGCCAGGGGAAGAAGAGGGGCGGAGGGGAGACCCCCAAAGCAAGGCAGGCTGTCCTCTCGTGTGTTGCCCCCCCCCCCGCCTGCCTGAGGCCTCCCCCTCCCCAATCAGAGCCCTTCCCCTCCGGCATCCCAAAAAGTCTCCACCCCCTGCAGGTGCCCCAAAAAAGGGCCCCCCCGCTCTGTCCCTCCTCTCAGCCCACTCCCAATCTCTCAGCCCCAAGAGACCCCGGGGGGGGGAAAAGGGGCCCCCCAGTCCCAACTTTTTCCCCTTGCCCCTCCAGCTGCTCCTCCCTCCCTCCCTCTCGCCCCACACCCCTTTGGGGGTCCTCCTTCCCCCCCTCCCTCCCCCCCCCCCGTCCCACGGGCCCCCCGGGCCCCCCCTCCTCCTCCGCCTCCTCCGCCTCCTCCACCCCCCGCAAAGCCCCCCTCCGGCCAGTCCTCCGGGGGGCAACAGCGCGGCGTCCTGGGGGGCAGGAAGGGGCTGCCAAAGGGCGAGAGGGCGCATTTCCCCCCGCTCACTTCCGCGTTTTCCCAGCGGGGAAAGGAAGGGGGGGGCCTCCAGTGGGGGGGGGGGGGCGCGGGGCCCCAGTGGCCTCAGGACGGGGAGAGGAGGGACGGGGGGGGTCTTCTTTTTTCCCCCCCTAGCCCCCCCCTCCCCCCTCCGGTTTGCCCCCCCCCCGGGCTCCGCCCCCCCAGGAAGCCCTCCGGAGAAGCGGAGAGAGGGCCGCCGTACCCAGAGCAGCGCCCGCCCCCCTCCCGGCCTGAGGCCGCCTCCGTTTCCCCCCCGCACCGCCGGGGACCCCAGACAGCCCCCCTCTCTGCTCCCTCCCTCTCTCTCTCTCTCTGTCTCTCCGGGGGGAGCCCTGGGGGTGGGGGGGGCTCCAAGTGCCCCCCCCCCCCCTCCTCCTCCTCCTCCGCCCAGGCCCTCCTGGCTCTCTGGGGCACCGGGCCCCCGGTGGGCGGGAGGGCCGGGGGGGGGCCCCACGGCCGCCCAGGCCTTGGGGGGGCCCCCCCCCAGCCCAGGAGGGCGGCTTCGAGTCCACCCCCCCCGCCCCCAGGAAGCCAACCTTTCCCCTCCCCGGGGGGGTCCCTCCCGAGCCCGGGAACCGGAGGCCACTGTTGTTCGGTTGTTCACTTTGTTTGTTTGCCGTCTTTGTGCCAGGGTAGCTTAGTTTTGGGGAGCCCCCCTCTCCCCCCCCAGCCCCGCTCACACATCCCAAAAACCACCCGCGGGGGGTAGGATTGGGTCCGCCGCGTTCCCTCGGGGGCCAGCAGTCTGGCTCTCTGGCCGGGCGGGAGAGGCCGGGTGGGCGAGCCCCGCCCACGCCCCTCTTCACCAGGCGGGTTTCAAACATCTTAATCCTGAGCGTAGAAACGGACCCCTGATCCGCCGGACGGTTTCCCAGGAGAGGAGGAAGGGGAAAGGGCAGCTGAGTCCCAACACAGGGGAACAGTGGGGTACCTTTGGGCACTCTCTCAGCCTCAGAGGGAGGCTGCGGTCAGGCAAGGCCTTCTGGCTTTTCGGGGGGACGGCCGCAGGGTTCGGTTTGACCGTTGGACTCGGACTCTGGGAGTTTGGGGCTAGTCCCCCCCCAGCCATGGAAGCCCCGTGGGCGACCTTTCACAAGTACCTGTCCCAGCCTCAGAGGAACGCGGGGTGGCGGATCTCCCTTTAAAAAATATGGCTAAGAAAACCCTGTGGGAAGGTGCCCCAAGTAGGGACTTGAGGGGGGAATAACGTGGGAACAGTTTGCATTTTGGGCCAGAGGGAGGGGGGAGGGAGGGGGGGGGGGAATTTGGGCTGAGAGTGACAGTCAGGAGTCGGCTGGCCCCTCTGCAGAGGCAGGGAGGAGAGGTGCCCTGAAAAACCCGGGCCTCTCTTTCCTTTCTGCCGTCCCCCCCTGGGCCCCCTCCTGACCCCCCAGCCCAATCCTGAACCTTTTCCAAGGAGACTCCCAGTTTTCTGAAAAAAGCCCCCACCTCCACTCTGGCTCTCCTCCCCCACCCCGGCCAATCCGGTGACAAAGTGTGTTTGGTGTCACCAGCTTGGGGAGAGTCTGCCTGGAAGGACCGAAGCAGAGGGACTTAGGCCATTTCCGCACGAGGCTGTTATAGCGCGATATTTCCCCTTTCAACATCCCATGGAGTCCTGGGATTTGCAGCTTCGGGGGGGGCCGGGAGCTCCAATTTCCCAAAGGGGTTGAAAGTGGAACCATAGCGCTAGAACAGTCTAGTGTGGAAATGGCCTTAGTCTGGCCGCCAGAGCTCAAAAGGGAATCCACCCACAAGGGCCCTCTGTGTGTTTGTGCCTCTGTGTTCCTCCAAATCGCCTGTCCACTTAGGACGATCCTATGAGTTTCATATGTTTTTCTTGGGAAAATGCGCTCAGCAAGATTAAGGGAAGTGAAAAAGACAAGCGGGAGAATAAGCGTTGCCCCCCGCCAAGGGCAAAGCAAAGCTTCCCCACAAGGCCACTCCAGCCCCCAGCCCCCTCCTCACCCCGAGAGAGCTCCCACACCCCCTCTTCCCAGACACACCTAGGGCCGTAAGAGCCCTCGAGGACAGCAGAGCTGAGCATCAGTGTGTAAGCAGAGGGAGGAGCCCCCCGGGCCCTCAGACTTCCTGTGGGGATAGATGGGGGGCCTGGCCCCAAAAGCAAAAGGAGGGCAGTTCCTGGCTGGGCTCCCTTCCCCTTCCCCCCTTCTCAAGGCCTTGCTGGTGGCTGCGGCCTGAGCCAGGGAGGAACTGGGTGGGGGGGGGAAAAAGGGAAAACCCCCCCCCCCCAAAGGCACTGAGGCCTCTCCCCCCTTTCCCTTTCCCTTTCCCTTTCCCTTTCCCTTTCCCTTTCCCTTTCCCTTTCCCTTTTTTTTTCCCTTTTTTTCTTTCTTTCTTTCTTTCTTTCTTTTTTTCGGGGGGGGGGGGGGCTCCACAGGGCTGTGGCGTATGGGGAGTTTGGGCAGGAAGAAAGTCCTTCCTGGCCAGGCTGCAGCCAGACTGTGGGCGTCCCCCCCTGGGCCCTGTGGAGGCCAAAGGGGCCAAAGGCGACTGAAAATTGGGAAGGGGGGGTGTTGGGAGAAGGGGAGGTGGAGACCCCCCACCCCCCTATCCCGGGAAGGTGGGGTGGGGGGACTCCTGAGCTCCCCTGGGGGGGGAAGGGAAGGGGCTGCCAGCAGGGAGGCCAAGCCTTGGGGGCGTTTGTGGTGGGGAGGAGATGCTGGAGGCCTGAGGGGGGGGGGCAGGCACAGGGCAGTGGCAGGGAGGGGGTGTCCCAAGGCTTTTGGGGAGCCCCGATTTCCTTCCCTCTGCAGGACTCCCCTGGCAGTGGGGCATGATTGTGGGGTGGAGCGAAGGGGAGGGGTTGAAATTAACCTCACTCCTGTTTTGCATTCCAGAAAGAACCCCCCCAGGCAACAGATGACTGAGTTGAAAAACCTCACACACACACACACACACACACACACAGAGGTCCAGCTGTGCTGTTGTCCTTCCCCCCCCTCGTGGAGCTGCCTGTGGTCTCCTCTGGCCACGAGGGTCCCTTCCTGAGAGAGGCTCTGCACTTGGAGGTAAAAACCCCCCCTGAGGTTCCTTCCGGAACTCTTCCTTACCCTCATTTACAGCTGTAAATGGTATCCCTTTCTCCACTGAAGGCCTTGGAACCCCCCCCGCAACCCCTCTCCCCCGAACTTCCCTCAACCACCACCTCCATGGCCACTCCAACATCAGGCCAGGGGTTTTTCCGTCTCTGTCCCCTCTCCCCCTCCCCTCGGAGCCTCCCAGTGCTCTCAGAGCTGCGGGAGGACTCTTCCCTCCGCCTCCGTTCCTTCAGGGAAGTTTGGGGGGGACCTGGGACAGGGGGCCACTCCCTTTAGACTTCCCAGGGAGGTTAGCCTGGCTCCCTCCCGTTGCCCTTCTGCTTTTTTGTTCAGACGGACCTTTAAGAAGGGACTCCAAATAGAGATTCTGGATTTTAATTTCAGTGGATAATTTTGACAGGTTTTAAAGTGCTTTTAAAAAGGGTTTTGAATGGGGTCCCCAATTTTTTGGACTTCAGCTCCCAGAAGCCCCAGCCACTAGGGTAAGCTAGGGGTTCTGGGAGCTGAAGTCCCTTTTGGGCACTTAACCACTCTTTAAATCTATTTATCTACTTCTATAACCCATCTATCTTATCTGTCTAATTTGTAATTTATTCTGTTTCACTGGATATTTTGATGCGTTTAAAATTT
>CAOKZL010004709.1:0-19385 GCA_948472985.1 Iguana delicatissima | reverse complement strand
AGAACAAAAGCAGACAAGTCCACTGCAAGAATTGTGTTTATTGATTTAAAGTATTGATTTGTCACCTCTCAGCCCCCAACAAATAAAAAGAGACAAACATTTAAAAAGAAAAAACAGATTAAAACGAGTACTTTTTCAAACATTTTTTTTTTTTTTAAATCCTGCACCTATCTAAAAAAAAAAAACAAAAACATGGGCAAAAGCCCAAGCAGACTCAACACCTGGCTGCGCTCCAGAAGCCCAGTAGAGATAGAGACTCTTAGGAGGGAGTTCCAACAACCCCTAGGGGCTGCTAGGCCTACAAAACAAATTCTGTGTCTCATGACTTGCTAGATACTAAACACACCTCCTCGGGGGGTGACATGCCACAGAGCCCTCATGAACATCTTCAATTCCAGAGCAGGTTCATATCGGACAAATCGCTGCCTTTCAGATATTGTGGTCTCGAATTCTAAGATTTAATTTTTACATGGCTGAAAGTTGTCCCAGGACTGTTTCACTGTGGATTCAGTTGGAAGGTGAGGATCAAATAAATCAGAGGAACTCAATGTCGTAATAGTTAATGTCAAAGCCATGGTCCAGTTGTGCATGGCCACCAGAAGTTAGAGCATGATGGGGAGAAAAGTTGTCTTTAGTGGACCTTTCTGTCGCCACCATTGCCAATCCCTAGAGACTGTCTGGGCCTCATATGAAGAACTTTAAGCACCAGATTAGGTTGGTATACTGTCCAGGTCTGCTCCATTATTACTTTGGTTATGTGATGTCAAGTTATTTTGTTTTTCTGAACTTTTTTATTGTTCAGCTGCTGCTATTGTTTTTAAAGACTACTTTTGGAGATTCTTTACCCTTGAGACGCTTTTTAAAAACGAGTGATCTGCAAAATTCTTTGAAAGATGAGACAAGATTACAATGTATGTGTATATAACTTTGAAATAAATCAAAACTGCAAGGCAGACTGCCCCAGATGTTAGGAGATTGGGTAACTGGCATATGAAATGTTTACTGCTCTCACTAACACTGTCATCATTTTGAAACAAGAGGGTAATCCAAGCCAGCTTATCTTTCTGATGTGGAATGGAGATATTAGAAGTGCGTATTAATTGAATCTGAGTGTTTGCAAATCAGTCTTATCATATTTATTGCCTGAGGAAAAAAGCTCAGGTGGCATCCCCGCAAATATTCCCAGAGCAGCTCAGAGATATTCCTGGAGCAGTCAGACTCCACTGCAATTTGAACATTTGAAGGGGATTATGGGATCTATTATCTTGTCAATTACAAGTGGGATTGCCTTTGACTTGGAGAAGCTGCTATGAGGGACAGCAAGCTCCACCATTATTCAGAGCCCAAACTCATCTTGGACTTGTCCCACTGGGAGAGGGCATCTATTACACCCGCAGCAGAGTTAGCTTTGGAAGAGGGACCTTTAACCTTTTCTTAGACATAGTCCTAGTGGGTTATATACGGGACTCCATTGCCCCAATCCCGTTCCAGAGATTCTTCTAAGAACCTAGTTTGCATCTTCTCCAAAGAGAATCCAAGGAGGTTGACAGCAAAAGCTACTTCTAAAACGATTTGGACGTCTTCATTTCCAGGGCACTGAAGTTTGCACCAAGCTGAGGACTTCCTGACAACAAGCTCAAAGTAATATAAATGGTGCATGTTCTAGCAGAACACCCCCAACCAAAATTGTACACAGAGTAGGTGTATCATAAGGAGAGATGGTAAAAAAGAAAAAGACAAAATAAAGAATCAGCTTCTGGTAATCTCCTTAAAATTCTTCCATTTTTATGCACTGCTCACCCAATTGATACAGTGGAGATCTGATCACACATGGTATTTGGCTTATTATCCAATGTCATGGAAATGCCTTCATGTTAAGGACAAGACAACCGAGATCCCCTGTGGAGGCCTTGGAAAGTAAAACTGGAAAAGAGGTCCCAAGGTGTGAGTGAAATGTGGAGGTTCTATGCTGCCTTAACAGTCATGCCTTTTCCCTTTAGGCATGTGTTGGACACTTCCTGCCTCTGTTAAGAAATCCTATTTTAGAAATAATTATGCCAAACTTTTAATTTTACAACTGGAGTCAAATGACTTCTGCTTTCTGATAGGGCTTTGACATCTCTTTCAGATAACCAGAGCATCTGTTTCTTAGTAACATTGCTATCAGTGTTTGATATGGCCCTTTCCCATGTATTTTCAGTTTTAACTCCACAGCATTGGTAGGCAGGTCAGTACCACTGTATTGGCATTACAAATTGGAAAGGAGAGCTGAGAGATACCCTTTTAAGTTCTAATTGTGAATTTGCTTTAGAAGGAGTTTATGATTCTCAGACTGAAGTTTGAAATGGGGATTTCCAGTTCATAATTCGTGGTTGTAACAGCAATTCTTTATGATTATTTAGCCCTGCAGTGGGACATAATCCTAAGGTTATCCTACTCTTGCTGCCTGAGACACAATAATAAATGACACCCCACCCACCCAAGTCAAGGCACAGGGTCCCCAAAAGCCAACCAGGTTAGCTTATTAAGGTAGAAAACCCCCTACAAGTCCCTTCATTTCCTGGAGCTGTAAAACAAGTACAAATGGGATAGAATATGAATGCCTCAACTCTCCTGACATCCAATGTGCTGCTTGAGATTGCTGCCTCAGTGACTAGTAGGCTGGCACCTGGTAGATGCATGCTTTACATGGGAGAAGCAAGTTTCCCAAATTTTGAGTTACTCATTCAGTTAGTTAGAGTTCAGTTGCTAGGTGATAAACTAACCTCTCCTAGAGATCATGAAGAGTCACTGCCAATCAGAAAAGACTGTATTCGGGTCAAATGGAAGAAAATAGTCAAAGGGAAAGTTGATATTTCTCACACAAAGCATTGTGGGTAGAAAAACTCATTGATCTGGGATCCCATTCAAGGAGTTTCTCATTCCTGGAACTTGCACAGGACAGTATCCTATCTAGAGGGAGAGGTGAGCCAAATGGGTTTGCTCCTCAAAATGTCATCAGAGGATCAGGAGGTGGGGGGGATTTTCCAGCGTCTTGCCTTCTGGGCCATTTTATGCCCTGGGAGGCTCCTTGAAACAAAGGACTGTGGACAAACAGTTATTTTCCTGGTTCACTTTCTTTTGTAGAAAAAGGTCTCTCCTGCCCTAAAATGGCCCAGGAAGGAAAAAATGGGGAGCAAAAATAATTTTGACTTTTTTGTGCAGGCGTGTGCAGTGGGGTTGCAGCTCCCCAAAACCAGAGATCCGGCTAGGGTTTCCTCACCTCCAACATCTTGCTCATCCCTGCTATATGTTTTAGTACAAGTGTTTTGCATGTTCCTGGTTTTGCAACAGAGCACCACTCAACTTTCCACAACGGCTGTGCAACTCAGTGTAAATACAGTGGGGGTTTTTATTCTATTGCATCATATTGGGTATTGAAACCAGTGAACTAAAAATGCATGATGTGGCAACCTTATTCTAACTCAGCCTAAAACACCCTGAATAATAGGCCACCTAGAATCTCCATGCATGGTGTGATGGAAGAAAGTGAGGGTATCAATGAAACAAATTCCTGACTATTTAAGGCAGCCCTATGCCCAACAGATAATGGCCTTTGCACAAAAATAATGGAAAGATAAAGCATTGTGGCGGTTTTTGTTATGGAAACCTAAACTTGAACTGAGGCAAGAATATGTGCTATCAGTATTTATTTGTTTTCTGGTTTCAGTTTGTAAACCAAAGCAAGACCGATCACAAGAATAAGAAGCTCAAAGATTCTAAGCTTCTATTTTTTTTCCATTTTGTTGCTGGATTTTTTTTTAAAATATTACCAGTTATGGATTAGGAGAAAAAGGGCTCTTATCTGAGCAAAGGGATGTCCTACACATGTCTGAGGGCTGAAAATGTAGCTTGGGATCAAGTCCTTTTATGTTACCATCCCTCTTGCCCCAAACTGGTTTTTTGTGGATACAGTGTGATTATATGGGGAATACAGTATGAATGACTTGGATTTTTTAGTTTTTAAACAGTTGCATGCAAAAAGACCTACGGCCAACATTGCCCTAGTTGGATTGGGGCACTTTTCAACAGGTAAAAGGCAACTTTTTTTTCTACGGGAGGGCCTCATTCTTCAGGGGGAGTTTGTAATAGAACATCATACCAGGGGTGGCCAGAGCAAGGATTGTCCATTCCTTTTCTCCTGTCTCTGTTTCTGCACCCCTCTATTTCTTATTTTCTTTCACTCTTTCCTCCTCCCATCTGCAGTTACTGGTGAGGAACCAGCTGTACTTCCAGAAACCTGGAACTAATGCAAGAGGGCTTGCATGTGATCAGTCCAGGGGCCCCAAATTATCCCCTTGTGATATAAAATAGTATCAAGTTTAAAAGGGTTGGTTTTTTCAAAGGGTTTTCAGTTTCCAGTGTGTGGGGCTAGGGTGGTCAAGGGCTTAATCCCAAGGAATAAATGGGAGAAAACCAGAGAGAAAGGAAGATATGTTTAATCTATGACTTTTGACAAAAGAAATGAGTTACTTAGATTGAGAAGAAACCTGCAAAGGGCCTAGTGTTATAGGGAATGGTGGGCAAGAACTGGCTCTAAAAATGTGGCATTGAACACACATTTCCATTACACCATCCAGATGTTTTCTGATCTTGGAAGCTACAGACAGTTGGACTCTGGTTACCCACTTGGATGGGAGACAACCAGGCAGTACGAAATTTCCAGATAGAATTTAAACCCTGGAGAACCATTGCTGCCAGTCAGAGTTCATAATATTGAATTAGAAAGGATCAGTGTTTTGACTCAGATAAAGTACCTTTCTGTGTTCCTTTTTTCAGCTGAGTGGATGTAGTATTGTAGCCTAGACTCTTGGGATGGGGGAAGATTAGGTCCTAGTGTTCCTGGGGGGTTCCAGGAGAACAGAGTTCCTGGGATCCCTGTCTGGCCTGCTAAGATTCACCAGTTGGATGACCACAGGCCCCTTCCTCACGAACCCCCGTGAGTTTTTCATAGCTGTTGTATGCATTTATTTCCCCCACCCCCCTTTTTCAAAAAAAGTAAAACAAATCTCTCAAGGTTTAGTTTAGAGGGGGGATAGACTAAATTTTGGGGGCCATGACCCTGAGTTAAAGGGTTCACATTTGCTGGAGTTGCCATAAGTCAAAGTTGACTTGACGGCAGTTACAAATAAAAAAGGCTTAGTTGTGAGAAGAGCTTCAACCAGCTAGCCTAGTATTTTAGGTTTTCAAATTCCCAACCTCTGGCCCTGCCACTGCTGGAATGCAATTGCATTACCTCTCTGAAATAGAATAGGGCCCTTTGGATGAAAAAGTTTTCCCGCCCTTGGCTACCCCGTTGCTCCTGGGGAAAAGCAGGCTCAGTTTTCCAGGCCAGCAGTGAGGCAGAGTGCTAAAAGCTTCTCTATGAATCTTAGTTCTAGATCCAGCGCCTTACAAGTACTGAAAAAGGAAGTGATCAATTTGCCTTAAAGTTCATCAAAAGGAGTCACTTTTTTTTCATTTATTTTCTAAGTCCAATCTCAAAAAAAAAAAGAAAAAGGATGCAGAAATTTTTTAAAATAATTTTTGACTAAAATGCTGCCAAATTTTAAATTATGTGGAATTGTGTTGCAGTTTTATCACTAGACCAACTGTTCAATGTCAGAATTAAGTAAGTTGAATGTTCATTATGATCCCTTATGTGTGTGGAGAAATAAATCAAAAGGGATTTTAAAAAACTTTTTGCTTTAAGGCCAGTGGCTCAGATCTTCACTTAAAGAAGAAAATTTTTAGATTGTTTCCAAAATTAGCCAAGTCTGAAGTTCAGCTTCTTCTTTTTTTCCCCCCCCCACAGTTGTTTTGCACTGAAGTGTCCTTGAAAGGTAAAGGAGTGGAGATAAATTTCAAAAAAATGTTGTAAATAAATAAATATACACACAAATAGCTGTGCTGTAGGCTCTGTTTTTCATTCACATTTCTGAGCACCTTACTAATGAATGAGCAAGTTTAATTTACACCTTGAAGAAGGTTATGATTCTATTTAATCTGCCTGTTTCAATTCTTTTTTTTTTTAAAAAAAGAAAAAGGCTGAAAATACGCAAAATTGTTTGTTCATGGGATTACTGCTCCATTCCCCCCTTTTTCAGTGGAAAAGGGTATTTGATTTATTACTTAATTTCTAAAGTTTCATATATTGCTGTTGCCACTTGACGATTAGAGGGATATCTTTTTCCCAACGTAGGTTAAAGTTAGCCTATAAGTATTTGGGTTTCATAGAATCTTTCAAAATTCATACCACATTTTGATAACTGATGGATCCTGAGAAGATATAATGCCCTGCTGAAAAACAAACATTGAATACAAATGAGGTATATCTATGAACATGTGCCATTTGATGCTAATAATCAACCAATGTTTCTTATATTTGCAAGTTTTATAATTTTACTATAATTTAGCCTTCCAGCATGAAGTTATAATAATCAAGTTTTGGTATCAGGATAATTACAAGTTCTGGCTTCACACAGCTAAATTCAGGTTTGGGGGAAAGTATAGTAGAATAATATAGTCTTGGACAAAGAACAAAAAAAAGTCTTGTGACACTTCAAGGACCAGCAAGTCTTATTTGAAATGAGATTTGAGGCACAAAGTTCCTGAACAGAGCATGGAAAGTCACATTTTAGGACTACAACTCCCAAAATTCCCTAGCTCCGGATGGCCACTTTCAGGTGTTTGGGCTATTATCTAGAAAAAGGAAAACGAAAGAATGAGGAAGATTGTTTGGCCAAGAAATGATATATCACAACAAAGCTGCATCCACTTTCTTGATTTGATTTCAGATGCTAAGAAAGAAAAAAAGTACTTCTCAGTTTGCCTCAATGACTTCCTATACCTATACAGAAAGAATTAGCTTGAAAAATCATAGGGATTTTGGAAAGGTGTAGTCCAAAAAGCTTATTTTTCCAAGCTCGATGTTGAATTTAGATATGGGTGTGTCTTTCTGCCCTGCAAAATTCATAAAAACATGGTTTTATACCTGATGGATCTGAGCTCTCCCAGTCTTTGTGACTTTTCTGTGTGCAGACTTCTAGTTAACTGGACATTCAACCATTTAATTCTGGTTTCATCTTCTTTGATGAAAATGGAAAGGATGGCCGGAAAGCAGGGTAGAAAGCAATCGCATTCGGTATGTGTGCTGTGATGTTTTCTCGGCCATTTCCTCCTCCTGCCCACCCCAACGATCTTGTTTTTCAGAATTCTCATCCCAGGTTGACATTCTGGGTACCTACCGAGAGTTCCCCCACCCTGAGGCAGGGGGAGTGTCCTTCCCCCACTGCAATGGCGTGGCTGCTGCATGTTCGCCATTTGACACTGCTAGTTTCATAAATGCTTTTCTGTGCAGGCAAACAAAAACAAGTATTTGTGAAAGTACCTTTTTTGGCACTACATCTCTTAAGCACCTCCACGGCACCATAAACTTGTAGCAGGAATGATGTGAGAAGGGAGAGAATTTGTAGTATAATAGGCCGTTGTGTGATAGTTTGGTTTGAGGGACTTCTCCATGGATAGCTGCAGTTTTATGGATAGTCAGGTCCCTTTATGTTCAGTGGTGTAGTAAAAGCTGATGTCCTCTTATACTGAAATGAGTTTGTTTTTTATTATTATTTTTTTAACATTCTCTCTTAGATTGAATTGGGTCGTTCTAATCTGTGGGATACAGAATCTGGAATATACGGGAGAGCCAACTGGAAGACAATTCCATGAAATAGAATTTTTTCTGCTAGTCCAAATAAGTAATGTTTCTTCACTTCATTCTTTGGCATGGGGAAGGGGAAAACTAGAATGAAAGGTAAGAGACACAATCCTTGTCTTTATTTCTGCCTTCCTTCTGGGTGGTTTTGTGAGATGGAGGCCCCCCAACAACATGTTCCCTCTGAGGTCTGGGAAGGTGGCTAACCTGCAAAAAGCTATTCAGACCATCAAGCACATGGCATTCTGTTGGGCTGGAGGACCTGCAGAATTAAGTTAAATTAAATTAAAATTAAAGGAACTATTGTAGGGATAGTGTTGACACCTTGGAGAGCTCCTGTGCAGAAGAAAACATCCTGTATGGATTCACCGCATTCCTGACATGGAAGCTACCAGCTGCTCCTGACTAGATTATATTTACGTCCTGCTGCCTTGCCCTTGATTTGTCCTACAGAGGAGCACTCTGTGCTAAGTTAGGAAGTATTCATGGCCCTCAAATCAGGGACAGGAATCATGCAGTATTGCAGTTGTTGTTGGTATCTGCAGCTCCTAGCATTTCTCACCATTCAATATGCTAGTAAACTTGTGGTCCAGCAGCTTCATAATTCCTACTTTTGGCTCAAATTCAGTTGCTAGAGTACTGTAACAATCAATTTGAATAGAATAGGAATTATCTTTTTAGAGAATTGTATTGATTTGTGGTGTCAAGTCCAATGGTTGTCAGTTTTTAGTTCTCTGGATAATTTGGAATTCAGTTGCCAGAATCAGCCACCATGGCAAGTACTCAGGAACTTGCTGGCTTAAAAGTCCAGAAACATGATATGGGGTTGGATCTTATGGCCCTCTGATCTCTTCCAGCTCTGTGATTCTATGAACATTCTGGAACACATCAAAGAGGCCATAGCCACTAGTCTGCTCTGCTTGGAGGGAGAAATGGATTTAGACTTTAGGCTGCAGTCCTGTGATTCCTGGAGGTGTCTATAGCAGAGGAGGCAGCAATCAGATCTCCTTCTCAGCCCTTGCAGAAAGCTCCTCAACCTCAAACTCTTCAACTAGGGGAGGCAAAAGGGAGAGATGTTGTTTGTGGTACAGACAGATGTGAAGAAACACTATGGGTCCCAGAGCACAAACACATCTTCATCAAAGATGGAATTATTTGCAATGAGGGGAAGCAGGCTAAGGGAAACCCAACAATGAAGAGAAGTAGAAAAAATATGAACACTTTTCCCAGGGCATTGGGCTGTCTTACCTAGCTCCTCCAGGACACTCAGGACCATTTTCTGCTATCTTTCATTCTTGGACAAACCCCATAACACTTAAAATATATGTGAAGTATGTGGTATTTATAATAAAATACATCCAATGTGTGACATCTAAACTTTGAATTCAAAGGGTAAATTAATCTGAAAGCCAAGTGCTTCTGGCTAGACAAGATGATGTTTGGGAAGTGAAAACAATATTCCAACAATTTTAAGTTTAGTATTTGAATTTAAAGTTTAGATGTCACACATTGGATGTATTTTGTTATTCAATCCCATGCTTCACATATATTTTAAGTGTTATGGGGGTTTTGTCTGCTAATAAATGAAGATAAGCAATAGAGAAAATCATATCATGCTCCTGCAGGAGCCTGTAAGACAGCCCAATGCCTTGTGCAAAGAAAAGTGTTCATATTTTTTCTACTTCTCTTCATCTCTGCTTTGGGTTTCCCTTTTTCAACCTGCTTCCCCTCATTGCAAATAATTCCATCTTTCTTATGAAGATGTGTTGTGTATGGTACTGATAGTGTTTCTTCCACATCTGTCTGTACCACAAACAGATCCTGTCCTTTTGCCTCCCCCTAACTTGAAGAGTTGAGAGTTGAGGAGCTTTCTGGAGGGCTTCGAGAAGGAGATCTGATTTATCCTGTGGTCCTCCTCTGCTATAACACCTCCAGGAATCACAGGACTGCAGCCTAAAGTCTAAATCCAGTTTCTAGTTCCAAGCAGAGCAGACTAGTGGCTATCAGCTTTTGATCCTCCAAATGTTCATAGAATCACAGAGCTGGAAGAGATCACAAGGGCCATCCAGTCCAAACCCATGTGATGTTGTACTTTCAACCCCAGCAAGTTCCTGAGTACTTGCCATGGTGGCTGAGAATTCTGGCAGCACTGAATTCCAAATTATCCAGAGAACTAAAAACTGACAACCATTGGACTTGACACCACAAATCAATACAATTTCTCTATTGGAATTCCTATTCTATTCAAATTGATTGATGAGTCTATGCAACCCAATTTAAGCCAGAAGTAGGAATTATGAAGCTGCTGGACCACAAGTCCTTACTAGCATATTGAATGGTGAGAAATGCTAGGAGCTGCAGTCCAGAATAACAAAATCCTGGAATGCTGGGATCATTCCTGTCCCTGATTTAAGGGAGGCCATGAATACTTCCTAACTTAGCACAGAGTGCTTCTACTAGGACAAATAGAGGAGGAGAAGGCGGCGGTAAGGACGTAAATATAATCTAGTCAGGAGCAACTGGTGACTTCCATGTCAGGAATGTGGTGAATCCATACAGGATGTTTTCTTCTAGCCTCTACAGGAGCTCTCCAAGGTGCTGGACACTATCCCTACAATAGTTCCTTTAATTTTAATTTAATTTGAACTAATTCTGCAGGTCCTCCAGCCCCAACAGAATGCCACATGTGCTTGATGGTTGTAGAGCCTTTTTGAGGTTAAGCCACCTTCCAGACCTCAGAGGGAAACATGTTGTTCAGGGGGGCCTCCATCTCACAAAACCACCCAGAAGGGGAGAAGCAGAAAATGGTAGGATTGTCTCTATTTCATCTCCTCCCTTTCCCCATGCCAAAAGAATGAAGTGAAGAACATCTACTATTTGGACTAGCAGAATTTCTCTCATGACGTATTCCAGTTGGCTCTCCATCCGAGATTGGATCCAAGATCAACCAACCAATTCAATCTTGAGAATGTTAAAAAAATAATAATCAAAAAACAAACTTTGATTTTGCCATTTTATATAAGGGGCATCACTTTACTACACCACTGAACATAAAGGGACTTGACTATCCATGAATTTTGGTATCCATGGAGAGTCCTAGAACCAAACTCTAGCATTTTGAACGGCCTATTATACTACAATTCTCTCCCTCTCACATCATTCCTGTTCAGAGTTTATGGTGCATGGAAGGTGCTTAAGAGATGTGTAGTCCAAAAGGTACTTTCAACAATAAATTCTTGTTTTTGTTTGCCTGCACAGAAAAAGCATATGGTGTAATGGAACAGGTGCCTTAATGGCAACATGCAGCAGGGCCACACAATTCAGGTGGGGAAGACACTGCCCCTCCTATGCAGGGTGGGGGGAACCTTGGTAGGTACCCAGAATGTCAAACTTGGGATGAGAATTCTGAAAACAAGATCATTCAGGTGGGCAGAAGAGGTAGGAAATGGCGAAAGAAACATAGCAGGCACATCGAGAATGCAATTGCTTTCTCCTCTTGGGCCATCTTCATTTTCATCAAAGAAGTGAAACCAGAATTAAATGGTTGAATGTCCATTTAACTAGAAGTCTGCACACAGAAAAGTCACAAAGACTGGGAGGGCTTCAGATCCATCAGTATAGAAACCATGTTTTTATGAATTTTGCAGGCAGAAAGACACACCATATCTAAATTCAACATTGAGCTTGGAAAAATAAGCTTTTTTTGCATGCACCTTCCAGAATCCCTATGGTTACTTTTCAAGCTAGATTCTTTCTGTATAGGTATAGGAAGTCATTGAGCCAAACTGAGAGAAGTCTTTTTTTCTTCTTTAGCATCTGAAATCAAATCAAGAAAGTGATGGCACTTTTTGTTGTGATATCATTTGGAGCAATTGTTCTGGATTCTTTCATTTTTCCTTTTCCTTTTCTAGATAATAGCCCAAACACCTGAAAGTGGCCATGCGGGGCTGGGGAATTTTGGGAGTTGAGTCCTAAAATGTGACTTTCCATGCTCTGTTCAGAACTTTGTGCCTACAAATCTCATTTCAAATAAGACTTGCTAGTCCTTGAAGTGTCACAAGACTTTTTTTTGTTCTTTTGTCCAAGACTATATTATTATACTTTCCCCCCAAACACTGAATTTAGCTGTGAAGACCAGAAATTTTCTAGTTCCTCCTGATACCAAAACTTACAATTATGACCCATGCCTCAAGCCAAAATTGTCAGTAAAATTCTAAAACTTCCCAATGCTAGAAACATTGGTTGAATCATGAGCATTAAATGGCACATGTTACATAGGAGTTCCCCCTGCCCCACTTTCATTTGTATTCAATGTTTGTTTTTCACAGGGCATTATATCTTCTATTAGGATCCATCAGTTATCAAAATGTGGTATGTAATTTTGAAAGAGTTCATGAAACCCAAAATCTTATACGCTTCATTTTTAACCCAATTAAAAGATATCACCTCAGTCATTCAAGTGGCAACAGCAATATATAAAACTTTTAGAAATTAAGTAATAAATAGAATACCTTTTCCACTGAAAATGGGGAAATGGCATAATCCCATGAACAAAAAGCACATACCGTTTACGTATTTTAAGCCTTTCTTTTTTTAAAAAAGAATTGAACAGGCAGATTAATAGAATCATATAACCTTTCTTCAAGGTGTAAATTAAACTTGCCCGAATTCATTAGTAAGGTGCTCAGACTAATGAAAACAGAGCCTACAGCACAGCTATTTGTGTATATTTATTTATTTACAACATTTTTTTGAATTTTTATCTCCACTCCTTTACCTTACAAGGACACTTCAGTGCAAAACAACTGTGGTGGGAAAAAAAAAAAAAGAAAGAAGCTGAACTTCAGACTTGGCTAATTTTGGGAAACAATACTGAAATTTTCTTCTTTAAGTAGAAGATCTAGAGCCACTGGCCTTAAAGCAAAAAGTATTATAATCCCTTTTCAGGATTTATTTTCTATCACCTACACATAAGGGATCATAATGAACATTCAAGCCCTTGGCTTAATTAGAATGGACATCGAACAGTTGGTCTAGTGATAGAACTGCAACACAATTCCACATAAGTTCAAAATTTGGCAGCATTTCAGAGATCAAATTTCACTTTAAAAATTCTCAAAGTTCCTTTTTCATTTTCCTTTTGAGATTGGACTTAAGAGAGATAAATGAAAAGTAAGTAACTCCTTTTGATGAACTTTAAGGCAAAAATATGTACCAAACTCCCACTTTCAGTACTTGTAAGGCGCTGAGAGGCATCTAGAACTAAGATTCATAGCAAGAAGCTTTATTAGCACTCTGCCTTCACTGCTGGCCTGGAAAACTAAGCTCTGCATTTCAGGAAGCAACAGGTAAGCCAAGGGCAGGGAAACTATTTCATCCCAAAGGGACCTATTCTACTTCAGAGAGGTTCATGCGATCTGCATTCCAGCAGTGGGCAGGGCCAGAGGTTAGAAAGTGAGACCTAAAATACTAGGCTAGCTGGTTGAAGCTCTTCCTACTAGCAACTAAGCCTTTTTTTATTGTTGTTAACTGCCGTCAAGTCAACTTTGACTTATGGCAACTCCACGAATGTGAACCCTTTAACTCAGGGTCATGGCCTCCTTATTTAGTTTATCCACCTCTAAACTAAACCTTGAGAGATTTGTTTCAACTTTTTAGAAAAGGTGGGTGGGTAGTCGGACTGCATACAACAGCTATGAAAAACTCAACAGTGGTGTCGTGAGGAAGGGGCCTGTGGTCATCCAACTGGTGAATCTTAGCAGGCCTACAGGGATCCCAGGAACTCTGTTCTCCTGGAATCCCAGGAACACTAGGACCTAATCTTCTCCATCCCAAGAGTCTAGGCTACAATACTACATCCACTCAGCTGACAAAGGAACACAGAAAGGTACTTTATACTGAGTCAAAACACTGATCCTTCTAATTCAATATTATGAACTCTGACTGGCAGCAATGGTTCTCCAGGGTTTAAATTCTATCTGGAGATTCTTCGGACTGCCTGGTTGTCTCCCATCCAAGTAGTAACCAGAGTCCAACTGTCTGTAGCTTCCAAGATCAGAAAAGCTCATACTCTGGATGGTGTAATGGAAATGTGTGTTCAATGCCACATATCCTTTAGAGCCAGTTCTTGCCCACCATTCCCTATAACACTAGGTCTTTGCAGGTTTCTTCTCAATCTAAGTAACTCATTTCTTTTGTCAAGAAGTCATAGATTAAACATATACTTCCTTTCTCTCTGGTCCTTCTGCCATTTATTCCTTGGGATCTCAGCCCTTGACCACCCTAGACCCCACACACTGGAAACCTAGAACCTAGAGACCAACCTTTGTTAAAACTTGATACTATTTTATATCACAAGTGGATAAACCTTTGGCCCCTGGACTGATCACATGCAAGCCCTCTTGCATTAGTCCAGAGGTTTCTGGAAGTACAGCTGGTTCCTTCACCAGTAACTGCTAGATGGGAGGAGGAAAGAGTGAAAGAAAATAAGAAATAGAGGGGTGCAGAAACAGAGACAGGAGAGAAGGAATGGACAATCCCTTGCTCTGGCCACCACTGGTATGATGTTCTATTACAAACTGCCCTGAAGAATGAGGCCCTCAGAGAAAAAAAAGTTGCCTTCACCTGTTGTACAATGTGCCCCAATCCAACCAGGGCAATGTATGGCCGTCAGGCTCTGTGCATGCAACTGCTTAATGCTGAATAATCCAAGTCATTCATACTGTATTCACATATAATCACACTGTATCCACAAATAACCAGTTCAGGGGCAGAGGGATGGTAACATGATGAGGACTTTATCCCAGCTGCATTTTCAGCCTGAAGAGACATGTGTAGGACATCCCCTTTGTTCAGACAGTCTTTTTCTCCTAAATGCATAACTGGTAATATTTTAAAAAAAATCCAGCAACAAAATGGAAAAAAAATAGAAGCTTAAAAGTAAAAACTCATAGTCTATTCTTGTGATCAGGTTCTTGCTTTGGTTACAAACTGAAACCAGGAAAACAAATAAAACAAATAAATACTGATAGCACATATCTTGCCTCAGTTCAAGTTTAGGTTTCCATGACAATGAAAACCGCCACAATGCTTTATCTTTCCATTATTTTTTGTGCAAAGGCCTAATTGTTGGGCATGGGGTTACCTTAAATAGTGAATTTGTTTCATTGATACCCTCACTTTCTTCCATCACACCATGCATGGAGATTCTAGGTGGCCTATTATTCAGGTATTTAGGCTAGTTTCAATAAGGTTGCCACATCATGCATTTTTCCATTCACTGGTTTCAATACCCAATATAATGCCAATGGAGTGAAAACCCCCACTGATGTATTTACACTGAGTTGCACCATTGTGGAAGCAGTGGTGTCTGTTGCAAAACCAGGGAAACATGCAAAACACTTGTACTAAAACATATAGCAGGGATGAGCAACTGTTGGAGGTGAGGAAGTTACACCGGATCCTCAAGAGGCCTTGGGGAGCTGCAACCCCACTGCACACACCTGCACAAAAAAGTCAAAATTTCTTTTTGCTCCCCATTCTTTCCTCCTGCTATTTTCTCAGGGGCAAGAGAGACCTTTTTCTACAAAAGAAAGTGAACCAGAAATCATGTCTTGTCCACATCCTGTTTTTAAAAGAGGCCTCTCCCTGGGGCATAAAATGGCCCAGAAGGGCAAAACATGTTGAAAATGCCCCCACCTCCTAGAGAGTGTCTGATGACATTTTGAGGAGCAAACCCATTTGGCTCACCTCTGCCTCATAGGATGCTGTCCTGTGCAAGTTCCAGGAATGAGAAACTCCTTGAATGGGTAGTATTGATCAATGAGTTTTCTACCCACAATGCTTTGTGTAGAATGGAACCCTCCTTTTGACTATTTCTTCATTTAACCCAATACAGTCTTTTCTGATTGGCAGTGACTCTTCATGATCTCAGGAGAGGTTATTTTCTATCACCTAGCAACTGAACTCTAACTAACTGAAGCTGAGATGAACTGGAACCAGAACCTTCTCCATGTAAAGCATGCATCTCTGGGTCCAGCCCTACTATTAGGCAAAATGAGGCAGCAATCTCAAGCAGCACATTGGATGTCAGGGAGAGTTCAGCATATTGGTGATTATCCCATTTGCTACTGTTGCACTACCAGGGATATGGAAGAGGGACTTGTGGGGTTTTCTACCTTAGATGTCAGCTTAACCTGGTTAGCTTTGGGTACTATGTGCCTTGACTTGGGTGGGTGGGGTGTCATTTATTATTGTGTCTCAGGCAGCAAGCAGCATTTGGGCTTAACCTTGGGTATCTCCCACTGGGCTATAGCTTCTCCCTAAATAATCATAAAGAATTGCTGTTACAACCACGAACTATGAACTGGAAATCCCCATTTCAACTTTCATCTCAATCATAAACTCCTTCTAAAGCAAATTCACAATTAGAACTTAAAAGGGTATCTCTCAGCTCTCCTTCCAATTTGTAATGCCAATACAGTGGTACTGACCTGCCTTACCAATGCTGTGGAGTTAAAACTGAAAATACATGGGAAAGGGCCATATCAAACATGGATGGCGATGTTACTAAGAACAGGGGTGCCTGGTTATCTGAAAGAGGGATCCTCAGCTAACTGCCTCTCAAAAGCAGAAGTGATTTGACTCCACTTGTAAAATTAAAAGTTTAGCATCTTTTCTAAATAGGATTTCTTTAACAGAGGCAGATGTCCAACACATGCCCCCTAAAGGGAAAAGGCATGACTGTTAAGGCAGCATAAGAACCTCCACATTTCACTCACACCTTGGGACCTCTTTTAGGTTTACTTCCAAGGCCTCAGCAGGGGATCTCGGTTTGTGCTTGCCCTTAACATGAAGGCATTTCCATGACATTGGATAATAAGCCAATATATTCCATGTGTGATCAGATCTTGGCTGTTATTCCTCATTGGGTAAGCAGTGCATAAAAATGGAAGAATTTTTAAGGAGATTACCAGAAGCTTGATTCTTTATTTTGTCTTTTTTTTCTTTTACCATCTCTCCTTACTATACACCTCTGTCTGTACGATTTCATTTGGGTGTTCTGCTAGACATGCACCATTTATGTCTTTGAGCTTGTTGTCAGGAAGATCCTCAGGCTTCGTGCAAAGTTTCAGTGCCCTGGAAATGAAGACGTCCAAATCAAACTGAGGGTCGCTTTCTGCTGTCAACCTCCTTGGATTCTCTTTGGAGATGGTGAGGTGAAGATCGTCACACCTGTCACACCTCCCTTGGATGGTGTTCAGTTTCTCCTTGCCCAGGCCAGGAGCGTCACCACCACACCCACCACGCCCACCCCCCCCAGGGAGAGAGTTTGCCAGAGACCTGCTGTGACACACACACACACACACCCTCCACCAGACACACCACAGTGTCCTTTGCCCCAATGCTGCTCCATCACAACAGTGAATCACAGAGAGTCATGGTCAGGCCAGTCAGAAATTGTTATTCACATCAACGTGTCACGCCCAGGGAGAGACACACCACACAGAGTCTCTCTGCCGCCTGCTCTCAGAGAAAAACATTTGTCGGCGCCATCCAGGCCTCAAGGCCTGCCCTGACCAGCAGCTGGCCATCTACTTGATTCCAGCTTGGGGCACAGTACCAGGTCAGCCCCGTTCAGTGTCCCTGCCCGCCACTTCTTCTCTGTCCACCACCCATTGCCATTTTGTTTGTTTTATTCCCCATTTTCACCACCACCACCACCAAATTGAGAGGTGTACAGGAAGCTTGCTCCAGCACCGAGTTTGTTTTTTTCAATAGAACTACACCTACATGTAAATGCTAGTTAACAGGTGTTTCATTAAAATTTATTTGCCCCAACATTCTGTGCCATTTCCCCAATAATAGTTAAATCATTTTAAGAAGTCATACACACACAACAAATAATATTGAAATCTTGTTCATCTTTGAAACAATTTTCATATATTTAATTTGTTTTTAAAAGTTGTCTTTAATAAAGGGTAAAGAATATCTCCAAAAGTAGTCTTTAAAAACAATAACAAAAGCAGCAGCTAAACAATAAAAAGTAGAAAGACAAAACATGAATGTAACTTGACATCACATAACCAAAGTAATAATGGAGCAAGAACCTGGACATATATACCATCCTAATCTGGTGCTTAAAGTTCTTCATATGAGGGCCCAACAGCATCTCTAGGGATTGGCAATGGTGGCGACAGAAGTATTTGCCCACTAAAGACAACTTTTCTCCCCATCATCCCCCTTCTAAATCTTCCTGGTGGCCATGCACAACTGGACCATGGCTTTGACATTAACTATTACAACAGTAAGAATTTGTCTGATTTATTTGATCCTCACCTTCAACTGAATCCACAGTGAAACATATGTAAGGAACAACTTCACCATGTAAAAACCCATACCAACTTGAGACCACAATATCTGAAAGGCCACATTCTCCCGATATGAACCTGTCTGGAATTTGAAATATTCAGTGGGGGCCCTGTGGCATGTCACCCCCGAGATGTTGTCTAGCAAGTTCATGAGACAGGATTTTCTTTGTAGCAGCCCCTCAGTTGTGGATCCTCCTAAGAGTCTATCTCTACTGGGCTTCTGGAACACAGCCCAGGTGTTGGTCCTTTAAGCTGCCATTGTTTTGTTTTTTAATCATGCAGTTTTAAAAAAAAATGTTTAAAAAGTGGTTTAATCTGTTTTTCTTTTTAAATGTTTGTCTCTTTTTATTTGTTGGGCTGAGAGGTGACAAATCAATACTTTAAATCAATAAACACAATTCTTGGGTGGAAACTGTCTGCTTTTGTTCTGTCATCTTTTAAGGCCCGTGCATATCAATGGCATATAGCAATAAATATTTACTCCTGCTTTCAATTTTTGCCATCACTCCAAGAAGCACAAAGTGCTCCTTCCCTTTCCATCATGATATCCCTCCTTTGAATCTTAATAAGATGCAAAAAGATGCTGGCTTATTCTGAAGGTCACACAGGCAGTTTTACAGGTAAACAAGAATTTGATTCTAGAGTTCAGGTTTCCCCACTCCAGATTAAGTACAAAGTCCTAATTCTGTGACCTGCATGAGTTAAATAGCAATACGCTGAGTCAGTAGAGGACATATAGTGGGAGGAATACTACATAGCAAAAAAAAAAATAACACAAATGTTGCTTTAAAATAAATGTTATCCCATTGATTTACCAATTGGTTACTACAGGAGGAAAGCCTGGCAATGGTAGTCATACTGGTGATACTTCATTGTTTTATTTATCTATTTTAGAACTTGCACAATAACATTTTGTGATGTAAGCTAATCAAAGTGCTTTGCTACACCAAATGTGAAGATATAGTGAATCTTTTTTTTTCAAAGCAATACTGGATTTATGATGGTTCTAGTGATGGTAAACACTGTTAACAATGTAAGAAAAATATTAACCACCCAAACCATTTATTCTCATTTTTCCTAATCAATCTTTGTTTGGTAAAGTTTTACTACTCTAACAGTTAAATTATAAGCGAGTACTCCAGTCAACTACAAACTACAGGATTATACTGATACATCCACAGCAGAAGCTCTCTCTCTCTCTCTCTCTCTCTGTGTGTGTGTGTGTGTGTGTGACAGAGAGAGAGAGAGAGAGAGAGAGAGAGAAGGAGAGAGAAAGAGAGAGGTCTGTT
>CAOKZL010004708.1:0-19668 GCA_948472985.1 Iguana delicatissima | reverse complement strand
TTCACTTTGCAGCATTATTGAAGTCTGCGAAGCTTCTTCATCAGACACCACCACACCAGTGACTCTTAAATATTTGACTTGCCTGTGTACCTTGACTTTCCATTGTGCTCCTGTGACTGTTGAGAGTGATTCAGGATGCTGAAGCAGCTCATTGCCATATAAATATTCACAGCCTTTGCAGTTAAAAAAAAATAGAATCCATAACTGGTCCGCCTTGTTGCTGTTGATCATTCCTTGAAAAGACCAAGCAGAATAAGAAAACAATAATAAGCTGTTGACTTGGGACGGAGCCTGGAAAAAGCTGCATTTTAAAGAAGCAAGTGAAGTGTCTGCATGTGAGGTCCAGTTAAGGACCAGGAGACTGACTGAGGAGAAACAAAGAAAATAGATTTTATTATACAAATTCCATCTAAGTAAAAGAAATGTGCTGTCCTCCTTGGTTATCCCCTATGAAGCCTTTAGCACCACTCAAGGCATTTCTGAGGAAGATGATGACCAACTCACAGAAATGGTGTCTGTGGTTAAGACTTGCCATCAGCTTACCAGGTCCTGAGGCTGGGTAGCCACCTCAGGATGCTTTGCTGGGTACTCTGAGAATCTCCTCCCTTCATATTGCTTTCAGATGTGAAGGAGAAGTTTAATGAAAGTTATTCAGGATGCTGTGCAAAACCTGCTACATGCTAGGAAGAATACTGGAAGACAGCTGCTGTGGAGAAAGCGAAGACATTCTCAAATGTATCTGTATATCACAGATGAGGACAGGGAAGATAAACAAGAAAGGAAAACACCAGATATTCCCTAACCATTTTTAAAACCACCAATGGCCACTATAAGCTTTCTTGGTTCTTTGGTGCAAAGTGTGACTGTGCCATTCTTCACTTCCCACAAAGTTTTGTGTGTGTGTGTGTGTGTGTGTTCAAATCTTTTTAGTCACCAATATAACAATATAACCACATCAATTATCTATACATTCTTATAAGTTACAAACAAATTAAAAACATAAACTATAATATAAAAGAAATAGAAGCTTTGCCTGAAAAGAAACCATAGAGTAAAACCAAATTTTCTATGTCCATTGTCTATAAATTTCTTCCTTCCATCTGTAAATGCTTTACTCCTTCTATTCTTTCTTAGTTGGTTCCATAACATAACATTCCATTGCATGGTTACATAATTACATAGTTATTTCCTCTTAAAGAACTCTTCCCTTATTCTCTTTTCCTGTGCATGTTGGTTATTTCTTAGTTATTGATGCCCAACGATAATTTATCTAGTATATTTCTATCTGTAAATCTCTACCTTCTTATAGTTTACTTAATTCTATTTTACCCTATGTTGCCTCTTCCCACAAAGTTGATGGCTATACCTGCTGGAATCTATTGCCCATGATGTTGGGAGAAGTCCAAAAAGCAACTTTTCCAAGCTCTAAGTCTTGGTGGAGTCTTGGCTAGTTGACATCAAAGTGCTTTCAATTCTTCCACTGGTGTTCGTACCATAACAGAGAGGATATTCTGCATGGGTACTGGAAATTTAGAGATATTCCCTGGGGTCAAAGGTGGTGGGTTAATGCAGTGAAGTGATCTCGTTCAGTGGTATTTTTGGTTCTTCTGGGTTGCCACAGTTTTGTCCACGCAGACGCTAGAGAAACCTTGATCTGGCTCCAAAAGAGCTTTCACCTGTTTATATACAACATTTGAATAGTGGGCCCAAAATGGAAGATTTCATCAGGTTATTGTTTACAGAAGATGACATAGAAATATGGTTTGTTGAGACTGATGACTTCTGCTGATTTGAAGAGCTCCATTTAATGTCTGTGTGCGTTGTTTTGGGCTACTTCTTCCTATTTCCTCATACACACACTCTCTTTTAAAAAGTAAGTAATAAAATGAATGGTATCCTTCCTGTTACTATTAGTTTGTTGAACAAGATCACCTTCCCCACTCCCAAAACACGAGAGTGTTCTGACACCTTAAAGTGAACAGAGAAACATTCTGACAGTTTCTGCTACCCACCCCATTTTCCTCTCTTCACTTTCTCTCTCCCCTACACCCACAGCAGTCTTGCAAAACAATGGGAACAGATAGGGGTGGTCTCTTCCCTCACACCTTCTCCATCTTCCTTACATTGTGTGGGTGTGGTCAGGCACACACACATACATGGCACTCCAGATCCAAACTAAAACATCTGGAGAGGAGTGAAGGGAAGGAAAGGAAAGGAAAGGGAGAAGCCTGCCAGACCAGAAAGTATCATTCATTCATTCATTCATTCATTCATTCATTCAATAAATAAATAAATAAATAAATAAATAAATAAATAAATAAATAAAGCAAGCATCTTGTTGCTAGGAATAAAAAGACCTGGGAAAGGAGGAGAGGAGCCCAAAACTTCCTAGAATGACTAATGTGTCAGCTAGATCTCAGAAACATAAGCAATAATTACAGGAGTAAAAATAATGATTTCCTGATATATTTGGGCAGTCTGGGTGAGCCCACATATTATCTTTCCCCCTTCTATTCTATATTACCTCTTGTTGTTGTTGTTGTCCAGGATGCTACCAAAGTGATGAATCGCTAATGCACTGCAAACTCGTTAGAAAGAATTGAAGATATAGTAAATACTGGACAATCTGGTTCTACCCACTGTTTATCATTCCTGCTAATCCTATCTGAGGCCCTTTTCACACCTTACTTGGTGCTGCTGACGTCGCGTGAAAAGCCTCATCCGAGAGGCACTCGCATCCCCTCTGTTTCTCCTCCACACCAGCTCTGTGCTGGCCGGAAGGGAGTGTGAGTGCTCTACCTCTTTCTTCTGCAGCACAGCCGGGTACTTTCCCAGGCTACACTGGGGGAGGAAGCACAATGGCCACGCATCTGGAGCCTCCCCACACAAAGTAAGTGCATGTGGGGCATGGGAGGGATGCGCAATCGTGCATCATTTTTGGCAACGAGCCGAAAATGATATAATGTGTGATCGCCACCTAATAGTCTCAGGAGCAACGCACGATTGCAAGGACGTCATGTGGAATGGTCCTCACAATTGCATGACGCTCCCAAGGCCATTTCACAACAGAACTGGTGTGCGAAAAAGGTCTAAGATAAGCCTGAGGTCTTAGTCTGAAAACAGTCATGTGATTCATGCACAGAGAATATATGCTTCACATATACCCATCATTTTGTATATGTTCAGCTAGCATGTGGTTTTGATATTAACAATATATGTGAACAGGTTCAGTGCATTGGTGTTTCAGAACCAGGTATAACTAAATGAGGGAATGCCACAATCAAAGCAGAACTTCCTTTTTTAAAAATATGAAATAAAACAGCACTACATACAGATATCTTCCTTGCACATGGAACTCTAGCACATCCCAGGGAATGCAATGTAGAACTTCTTCCCCAGCATTCTTAATTTTCATGATAAAGGGAAATTACTTGGGGCCTTTCTGCACTACACTGTTATAGTGCTCCTATTCCACTTTCAACATCCTGTGGAATTCTGGAATTTGTAGTTTGCTGAGGCCAAAGAATTCTCTGGCTGAGAATTCTGAATGCCCCTCCCTAAACTGCAAACCCCAGGATTCCACAGGAGATTGAAAGTGGAATAATAGCACTGTAACAGTGTAGGGCGGAAAGGTCCCTACTTTCTAGAACTTTCACCAACATACCAGCAACCTAAGCATGTACAGGATGTGAACAAACTTTCCAGTTTGTTTAAATATTTATCTTGTTGAAGATAAGGCATTTTCTCCTGCCTATTTGGCACAGCACTGACTAGTTATTATCGTCCACTGGGTTTGCTAATTTCATCAGTTTTATTTTATTTGCAAGATAGTGATGGCAAGGTTTATTCCTCCCAATTACATGGAGCCCAAGTAAGTCTTTAAGAAAATAAGAAACACCAGCACAACAGGTGAGTGGTCATATGCTGAAGTTTGACAATTCACATATTAGAAGTTGATAAGCAGTAAGAGAGTGTTTGGTGCTCCTCTGTCTCTCAGGGGTTCTTTTGTTCTGTGACTGAGACTATCTGTTCAGCACAGCGAGTCAAGCAACAATCTCTCTTTATTATGCCAACTTGAAACCTAAAACTATTTATAGCCACATACTTCCATGACATGAAAACTGCATTTATTACAAGAAGCTGTAGGGATTTATCTGCATCATTCTGGCCTCCTGTGTGGGCTCTATTTACTTTGAGTACAATCACATGTTGTTAACTCAATATGTACAGTGAAAACAGCATGAACGGGAAACCTTTAATCCTTGTTTCCCCAAATTATATTATGCATCTTCCTTTATTTGCTGGTGTTTTGTTTGTTTTTTTGTTAAAAAAACCCTCCTTCCTTACAGGAATGCTGCCCATACTCTCTCCCTCTAATCTTATTCAATGGCATTTCACATCTTAGCTGGGCAGAAGGGTATCTATGTAGATCTTCTGAGGAGATTATATGGGTCACCTTCAATCACCTTTCCAGTGTCCCTGGAAGAATTCGTTTAATCATAACCGATAAAATAAATGCCACACCACCCCAAAATTAAATTAAAATCTCTTTGCAACAAGGAAGATAGCATTAAGATGTATCCATCATGGCTTTCTGTCTCTGCACACGCAGATAAACAAAGAGATTTATAAAGCTGGAATTATTGCAGTGTTAAAACAGAAACCAGCAATATTGAATTAAACTTTATATATTTGTCAAAGGCTTTGCAGAATGTAGTTAGAGACCATGCTGGGTAGACTTTACAAAGGCTCAACATGCATTACAGATAAAACACAAAATGTTGTACTAAGCCTTAAGTAACAGGGCAACAAAACCAGCCAGTTCTACAGATACTCGATTGGCTCCCATAGTGACTCTGTAGGAAATGGATTCCTAAGAATTCTCTAGTAAAATTAGGACTTGTTCACACAGGCTGAAGTCCTCCATGGGAGCCTTCTGGGTACCCCAGGGGGCAGACGTTGTGTAGGAAAGGGTATTTTGAGCATCGTGATCCACAGCCATGCTCCTGTTGGTTTTGTGTTCACAGCAGGTGCTTCCATTCACTGCAGGCTGAAGGCAAAGGCCATTGGGAGAAATGCTCCTAGTTGTGGTTTTTAAATATTAGAATGCTTTCGAACTATTACATATAGGATTCTTGAGATGGTCTGAGCATAGCCTAGGGTAGTTAGTTGTTGTGTGTTGTTGTGTGCCTTCAAGTTGTTTCCAAGTTATGGCGACCCTAAGATGAACCTATCACAGGGTTTTCTGGGGCTGAGGGTGTCTGACATGCCTAAAGTCTCTCAGTGGGTTTCCATGGGGAATAGAACTCTGGTCTCCAGAGTTGTAGTCCAACACTCAAATCACTACACCATGATGGCTCCCTAACTAGCAATGTACACATCGTGAAAAAGAAAGGACAAAAAGACATTAATCTGCATGAAAATCCATGTGCTGATTTATATGTGCAGATGAAAAAAATAGAAAACCATTTTTATAATTTAAACAGATTTATAGTTTCTCACACCTGAATGGGGGGAGGACTTTGATGAGGTGACCTATGTACTTGCCAGTCATTTGTTCAGATGTTAACTGTACATGGGAAACTTCAAGATCCCTTGACTTCCAACTTATAGTTCCTTACCTTGGAATCAGACCTAACTGGACAGCCTATCTTCAGAACACTGTCTTCTGCAAAAAAGGACACACAGCCTATGTCGAATAGCCCGTGTGCACTTTGTTTCTATAGCACTACTGTGGCCAACATATCACACCTTGTCATAGTGCCCTAGTGTGTATCTGTGGCAAAGTGCTACAACCTCTAGAGGTTTTCATTGTGAAAACTTTAGATTGTAAGACAAGAGACAAGGTTTTTTTTTTTTTTAAAAAAGAAATTGATACCTAAGTCATTTTCTGTTACCTTTTCTAGGTGCTTGAGCTGGATATCAGGTTTATCAATCAAATGCATTCAGAATTATTTTCAAAAGTCTGATAGCACTTGCAACACCTGACATTATGGATCACTGCTGCATAACACTAACGTACCAGAATTTTTTTTTTTAAAATGTGCATTCTGTGGGTTGTGGAGCATTTCATCTCCATGAAAATTCAGGAGTATTGAGAGTTAGAATTGTAGTTAGGATTAAAATTTAATGCATACCTATTTCCCAGTGAGAATTCCAATGCCCATGGAATACATTTCAGTTTCCCCTTATTGGTGCCAATATAGTGAGAAATAGAGTACATATTTCTGCTTTACCATATCATGATTCACCAGAAAATGGCACAAGATTCTTTTTGCCCCAATGCAGTGATCACTGACTAAATAAATAAATAAATTTTAATAATCCCCATGGCAAAAAAGGAGACATTATTTGATTTGTTGGGATATTTTTTAGTCTTTGCTGTCTTTTTAAATTGACAAAATCAGAGATCTAAATCTGAGAAATTCTCATAGGCGTTTTCCTCCTCGCTGTGAGAAAGACATCAAAAACTCTGCATTTGAGAAGTACTTTTTTGAAAAAAAATTACATTTTTTAAATTGAAAACAGCATTTCTGCAGAAGTGTTATTTCAGGGCAGAAATATTCTTTTTGCAGAAAAAGCTGTTTTCTGTGTAGGAAGTCTGCTTTCTGTCCAGAAATATTGTTTTCTACACAGGAAATGCACTTTGCAGTGCCAAAAGGTCGTGTGTATTTTTTAATGTAGAGTCAGTCTTGTAGTGTGATCATTCTTGCCTACCTATGATTCTCTATTCAGGGTTCTCAGCATTTGGGAGGAAAAAAAAGACATTTTTTAAATCTTTTTTTCAATGTTTTTGAATATCCTTCCCACCCCTGTAAAATCATGTTGTACATGACAAGCATCTGACATTTGAGGAAGTTGTTTACAAGCAGCTGACAATGCCACAGAATGCATTTCCTCAGAATACTTAATCGTAAGTCTGGTTCTTTTTGGATTTGGCAAGAAAAAGAGATTCTAGAAAAGTAAAATGATGGCTGGCATCCTGTTTCTGAATTACAATGGTGAAAGTCAGATTTATGCCATTGCAGCTCACTTTTTGGTTTTTGCACAGGTCAGAATTCTGTTCTGATGACACAACAACCAAAATCTCCTCCAAAATATACCTTGTAAACAGTACACCCCTGACACAACCACTTCTTTGTTGCCAGATTGGGGAGTGAGTAGGGATTTGTCCAGCTGTTTTCCTGGTGCTGGAAATGCTACAAGAGCATCCTCTGTGGGACATTCTGAGGACCTCTGGTGGTCTCTGCACATGCCTGGGGCTTTATATCCAGCTACAGGAAAATGGCTGGACTCATCCCTGCTTATCCCCCCACTCCCTGACAACATAGCAATGGCCAGGTTGAATTGCTGCATTGCATACAAGATGAATTTTTTTTAGTGGAGGGGATAGCATCAGGAGATGTAGGCCATTTCTGCACTAGACTGTTATAGTGCTATTATTCCACTTTCAACATCCTATGGAATCCTGGGGTTTACAGTTTAGGGAGGGTTCTTCGAGGTCCCTTCCTAAACTGCAAACACCAGGATTCCACAGGATTTTGAAAGTGGAATAATAGTGCTGTAACAGTCTGGTGTGGAAATGGTCAGAGTTACTGAGACATAGCTATGTGATAGACATATGTCTCCCAATGCAGGATCTCAGGTGACCTTTTCTGGTGTTTTTCGTATAGAACTATTTTTAAAATACAGACCCATTAAAGTACTTTGGGGGATCTGAGGGTGTTTTTGCCTTTGATTTTAACTCGTGCATGTGTGTTCAGTTACTATTGTTCCTGGAGAGCACAGCAGCTCTGAAATGAGTTAAATGGGTGGCGGAGAGGGAGAAAGGTGAAGGGAAAGGAGGCACTTTTACAGATGCTGATACTGAGCGCAGACCTCTGATTACTTCATAATTGTGAACAGTATGTAGGGCAACAGATCAGGAGATATGTATTAAGAGAACAACCTTCTTTATCATGAGGTATGAAAAGAAGACATAGGCTTCTGTGACTTGTTAGTATGAGCCTTGAAACTTGAAGATACATGCCATAGCAAGGATGGCTCCAGCATCATAAAGGGGGCAAAAGGAGTAAGCCAGACATCCCAAACTATGCTGTTTGGGGATGATGGCACTTGTTACTCCAAGATATCTGAGGGACACCAAATCACAAAATGTGCAGAAAAGCCCTCATAAACTCACCATCTGTTCTTATATCCCTTATATCTCCACAGTGATAGGCAACATGCCATTAAAATTTTTGTTGCTGTTGTCTGGTTTCCTCACATGTGAAGAAATCATTTCCTACTGTTTTATATAACAGCCAGGACATGGATCCTCTTCCAGAAATTCTTTCCATTACTGCATCTCCCTGAAAATCAGCATCTGTGTCTTATGATGGCTAGCCTTTTGAGTGAATAAGCTGAATGGTTACTCTGGGTGCTCAGAGGAAGTGAGTGCCAGGATGAGCTTGGCAGGGAAATTACCACCCAACAGCACTAAATATCTTCAATCCTTTCTTCCCTACCTTCACATTTAGGTTTTTATAGTTTTTACAGCACATATGTATATGTGCCTTCAAGTTGCCTGTCAACTTATGGAGATCCTATGAATTTCACGGTACAATTCAAGGGATGCTTAGGAGTGGTTTTGCCAGTCCCTTCCTCTGAAATTTAGCCTATAGCACCTGGTGTTCATTGGCAGTCTCCCTTCCAAGTACTAACCAGAACTGATCCTGCTTAGCTTCCGAAATCAGATGGGATCTGGTGCTTTTAGGATATTTAGGCTCTGTTGTTTAGGTATTAACTACAAAACTGAGCTTTGATTAACTAGCTTTAACATATGCTTCTTTTTAAATTTCATGCTGGCTTTTCTTCCTAGAGCAAAACAAGCAGGAGAGGGCTTTATAGGTGAGGCGCTTTAAGTACTACAAATACTCTAAACAGTATATGCACAACTTGGCAGCAATGCAAAACTGTTGAGGAAAACTGTTTGTAGCATCCCATATAAAACAAGTTGCATCACTGGCACATGTGTCATTGACATGCCAATGCCATGCTTGCTCAGATTGCAGATCCCATGCACATTGTCATTGCATGAGGAAGTATGGCAACCTATTTTAAACTGAACACTCAGCACACGTAAAAATACATACATGTTTATATACCCCCCACACTGCATTGTCTGTTTAAATCAGGTTGAAAGTAAGCACAATCAGAACGCCACAGACCTTTTGCAAATGCAGCAATTTAAGTGTAAATATATTTATACTACAGATCTGTGGTTGTGGGAACCACTGGGAATGCTTCCCTCCCTTACATGCTGTTTTAGTATGACTTTGTCAAAAAGGTTCTCAGACATTGTTAGGGACCAAAGAGGAGATTGCAACCCCATAACAATGGTTTTAATGCCACCTTAAAGGTGGCAACCCATTTACATGTATGTGCACTGACTGATAGATTCTGCCCTCCACATTCTCAGAACACGTAATCAATTTTATATAAAGGTCCCTGTGCCTTAAAGGATGGCTAAAAACAAGATTATTTGAGAGTTAAGTCTCAGTAGGCTATACATCCAAGTAAATGCAGCTCAAAAAGAGAAGCTTGTGAGCAAATGCAAAAGGTGTGGGATGAAGGGAAAATGATATGCAAACGATCTCAATTTTTATCAAGTGTTTGATTCATTTATTTAGATTTGCATGATTTTGCATCACTCTGTTTGTGTCTGTTTTTCTCTCTGTGTGCATCTATCTGTTTTTTTTTTTAATATATATGTATGACAGCCAGGGAGGTATAGTTGTTTGAATGTAGGATTATGATTCTGGAGACCAGGGTTTGATTGCCTGCTCGGTCATGGAAACCCTCTGGGTGACCTTCAGCATGTCACAAACTCTCAGCCTCAGAAAACCCTATGATAGGTTTGCCTTAGGGTTGCCCTAAGTCAGAAATGACTTCAAGGCATACAACAGCAATAAGCACATAGCTCAGAGCTTGGAAAAGTCTCTCCCTTACAACCACAACAACTCCCAAAGTCTCCCAACCAACATGGACAGTGGATACTCAGACTGGAGGATTCTGAGCGTTATAGTCCAAAAGTAAATTTCCCAAACTTTTAAACTTTTTTTAAAGGTTAGAATGGTTTGTTTTTTTTAGTAAAATTCCCCAAATGGTCTATTTCCAGCGCACGTTGGGATGATCTGTATATTTTCAATTCCCTCTACTTTGCACTGACCCTGCAGAAAAATGAGTGTAGTAGACACAGCTCAACCAACCTGAAAACTCTCTGGCTTCAGTTCCGAAACTGCCCTTCTTCACAGTTCAGATCTGTGGGCTGAAATGAAATTGAAAGAAAAATTCCCACATGTTCTTTACATTTATTGGTGTCTTCATTGCTCACAGCCCTGCTCTGTATGAGAGAATCCTCCAGCTCTGTACTGTCTCAGTCTTTAAGTTGCATTAACAATTGGTTTCTTGCATGTAAAAGACTAGAAGTGAATATCACATAACATTCATTTTAACTTACAGCTGGGTTATAGGTGGTGGGGAAGCTATGACTTTTTAAAGACAACAAATAGGTAAGTTCTCCTTTTTTTCTTCTAAAATAGTATTTGAATGCCAGTCTTGTAGTCTTTGTGCTGGATTGCCAAAGGCCTCAGGATTTGATAAGGAATATGGGAATCTTTATTTTTTTTAGCAAATGTTTATTTCAAGAAGTAGAGACAGGGACAGCAGAAGAAGCAAAACCGGCTTATGCTTCCCTAAGATGTTCTCCTCTACCTCTGGGCTTTTTCCTATACTTTTTGGCCAGTAGGGGGATGTCTGACACAGGAATTTTTTTTCTCGATGCCCCCAGGAGGGGATTCTTAATCTCCATTCACTTTGCTGTCTTCCACATGAAGAAGAGCCATCTGAACCAGGACAGATCTTGCTACCTTGATGAATCAGAGCTGCCACTCAAAGCAGAGTGCTAAATTATATTAGCACAAAGGCAACCACTCAGCTATTTTAAGCTGTGTCTTTTTAGCTGCCGATAAACGAAATGAAAAATAGCATTATATCTTAGTCACAGGTGTCCCTATGCCTAAGTGCTTTCACATTGCTCCCCTTTTTTTCCATTTTCCCAATCACTGGGGTTTACTTTATTATATTTTAAGTGTTTATTTTTCTTCCAGCCTCACCATCGAATCCTCATCAGCTGAGATGGATAGGGTTTGAGGCATTAATTTTAATGGGATGAAGGTGCCCATTATTCCTTAATACAACCTGGTTCTTTCTTTCCTAATAAACTCCTGAGATTTCTATGTGTCTGAGTCTCCCCTTACTGCCCTGTTATTTCGGAATTATTGGCAATAATTTCCTTTCAACTTGCCCTATCTTGGTGTCTCAGTCAGATATTACTATAAAGCAAAATATAAATTTGAAATGTATAAGACAAAAAATAAATCAATGAGATAAAATATTCATAATCTATGAATACAACGGGTTGGTTCCAAAGGTCCTCTTATGCTAGGCCAGCTTTTCGCAGGCTGGGCCATTTCTGCACTAGCCTGTTATTTTGCTATTATTCCACTTTTAACATCCTATGGATGTTAGGGGCCTCCCTAAACTGCAAACTCCAGGATTCCATAGGATGTTGAAAGTGGAATAATAGCACTAGAATAATAGTGGAATAACAGGCTAGTGTGGTAATTGTCCTGGTGCCCTTGAGATGCATTGGATTACAATTCCCAATATCTCAAGGATGCGACTGTCCTGGTGGGGATGATGGGAGTGGTACTCCAACACATCTCATGCATGCCAGCTTGTAAGCAGCTTCTCTGGCAGAAAAGGGCTGTTTTTCACTTAATGGAAGAACATTGCAGGGGGGGCAGCAATGACCTCCTGACCAGAGTTGTTTCATTGATTGCACAAGACTTTACTGGTTGCAAAATACCATTCTTACAACTTTATGAAGGCCCCAATGAAGTTTTTAAACTGCAGCCTATATTCTCCTTACTCATGACTTTGTATTCTGCAGTGCATCCATTGATACATTGCACTGCTGCTGACTTCCAGACTACACTAACTTTTGCCTAACAAGAACAAGTGACTCAGGGATGTGAATCTTCTGCTGGCAGCAGGTAGACCTTTCTATTTGAACAGGCACTTGGCAACTAGGCGACAAAGGTCTTCAATGGAGGGCACGTGCTGCACTATTATTCCTGTTGTCATGTTTTAAAATGATTTTATATTTTTCTAAAGTATTAGTGTTTTAATAAGGTAGTTTGTTTTTTAAAATCTTTTTTATTATCAGATTTTAATTTGTGTACTTCATTTCAATTCATTTTGTGGACTGCCTTGGGTTCAGTTCAGGAGAAAGGCAAGATATAAATTAAATAAGCAACTGAAATGCAGAAAGTAGAAACTTTGGTCATAACCCCAACAATAATTGCTGTGCAGTTTACTGATTCCTCTTGCATCTGAAGTAAGTGGTCTGCAGTCCATGAAAGACTGTGGCCATTTTCACACTACACTGTTATAGTGGTTTTATTCCACTTTCAACTTCCTGTGGAATTCTGGGGTTTGTAGTTTACTGAGGTTGAAAGTGGAATCATAGCACTATGACAGTGTAATGCAGAAATGGGCTGTATTAAATATAATTTGGTGGTCTGAAAAAGCCTGGTAGACTCTTTCTGGTTGTTTTTGCTGTAAAGGGCTAAACCAGAGGTCCTGTCTGCAAATCTTTTGCACAAAGGTTCCTCGAAGAGCACTAAAGCCATTTGCTTCTGGTTGTTCAGCTTCAAGCCTTCAACCACTGTTTGACCACTGTACAGTTTGACCACTGTAAAAACCATGCTATTTTTTTTTTAAAAAAGATCTAAGGTGCGAGTTTATATAGTGTTTTAGATGCAGAAATAGCTGTGTGTCCAAGGAATATTAGATTTGCCTGCCTAGCACACTCCAGTAGCTTCAGCATGTGCTGATGGGGAGGGGGCAGGCAAACATACTTTCAACTAGGGAGATGTGACTGATGGCAAAACTAGCTGATGGAACCTACTTGTAACATTGCAACTTGCAAAACAAGTGGCCTTCTTTTTGAAGTTGAAAGTGTACTTCTCCTTCCTTGCACTCCATGTTTGGTGCAAAGTCATATTGACAGTGCAGCCTCAGAGCTTTTCTCGGATGATGCTGGAGCTTTGTCACACAACCTTTTGAAAGGAGATCCCCAACTATGGAGCAGTCGTTTAGCCATTTAGCTGGTTTCTGTGGATATGTCTCAGTGCAGATGGCATAGCCACAGGGGCCTGGCTCTCCTTATTTGTACAAGGCAACACATGGCAACAGTCTCGCAAGGTGCAAATAAGGTAATTAGGGGGTTGCAAGTGGTGTGAAGCTGGTAATTTTTTTTTGCACCAGCTTATGATAAACGTGAAAACTTCTATTTGTGTTCAGACCAGTGAGGATTTTAAAATGCCTGCATGACTTCTACTAAGCTGTTGAAGACTCTGTGCTGTCTACTGATTGGCCTGCCTCTAATTTCATGTATTTCTGTTCTTGGAGTGGAATGGTTTCATCTCTGTTTGAAATAACAGTGTAGGATTATTTCATACGCTTCCAGGAGAAAAAAGTGCAATAGTTCCCAACAAATCTTTATATACATACATACACACACACATATATATGTATATGTTATGGGTACTCTGACAGTGGTTGAAAAAAGGATTATGATATGGCTAAAACAGAAAAGTTTTGTTATTTCTTTATGGTGTTCTCTCTTTTATTTTTAAAAGTCTAAATCCTGGACTACTGTTGAATGTGCCTACAGCAATAAGGGTAAATGGAGGTAAGGATGTTCAAAGGATTGGGAATGAACATGTACTGGAGCTTCACTAGTGACCCATGGTGCTTTCCTTTGTAAGGTGTGATGTGGAAACTCATGCTGCTTCTTGAAGCATCATGCTTACTTATGTGCTTGTGAATGCATAAAAGAAGAAACATCAGTCTGATCAGAAGCATCATTTTCCACTCTTCAGGTTACACTGCAAGCCTGAAATGAATGTGATGACTCATATGATATGAATGTGAGTCATTGTTGAGTATCCTTTCTTCATGCTTCCATTTGCTCTAAGGAATTCATTCAATGTTTCTGTGCTATTATTTCCACAGAATCTAAATATGTAGCTTACGGGCTTGATATCTGTCCAGACAGCATTGGAGCGGATCTATCCATTCTGTGAAATTTGTAAACTGACTTTCTAATTATGCAGAAGAAGTGGCAGTGCTGGTTTCAACAGTTGTGTGAAAGCAGATGAAATATTAAATTTGTTCCTTTCAAATAATAATGTGACCTAAAAGCAATGGCTAGTCCCAAACAGAGTAGACCCACTGAAACAATTGAATTTACATAAGTGTTGACTCACCAACTTTACGTTGATTCAGTATGTTTATTCCAGTTGAGTCTAACATTTGGATCTACTAACATTAAGTCACACAACCCTCCTAAGGGTTTTAAGCCGGGCTAGGAACGCAGTCTGTCAAGCATCAGTGATTCCTAGCAGACATTCACTTCAGTTATACATGAGGGCTGCAATCCAACATCCCTCAGCATACTGTAAATATCTGCATGTGGAGATAACATTGTGCCAGCACTTTGCAAACCCTATGCAGATTATCAGTGTTGCCCAACACACATTAATGACAGGGTGCTGCTGAGGAATGCACAACAAGAAGCAACCACAACACACAACCTTGCTGCGTATGCAAGTTGGCTTCTGCTGTTGTTAGAATATGTTTGTGGTGCTATTGTGAACAATTTACTCCAGATGCATAATTCACTTTATAGATGTCACTGACAGGATGCCAGTCTAGTTCTGCTCAACATTCACTATTACACACACATACTCACTGGCCTAAATTCTGTTTTAGGCCATTTCCGCATGACAGGGCTTAGCAAAGTCCTTTCACTGCAGCCCCAGCAGGGAGGGAAAGAGCACCAGGAACGCTCCCCTCCACACCTCCCCAGGTTGCTGTGGAGGGGAGTGCTCTGGCCCTGCCTCTTCCCTTCCACAGCACAGTCAGGCACTTGCCATTGCTATGCTGAGAAGGGAGGCATTGTCAGCATGCTTCTGCCCTTCTGCATGGCCAGGAAAAGTGGAAGTGAGGTTTGATGGTAGGTGTAAAACTGATTTTTTCCGTTTTACAAATACTGCACTCGCGCAATGTGCAGGGACAAGATGGCGGTAGGACAGTGATGACATCATGCAGAAGCACGACCAATGGAGTGCTGCCATCATGTCCCAACTGCAGAGCAACCATGCCATGAGGAAAAGGCCATAGTCTTGACTAGAGTAGATCCAGTGATGTATTTAAGTCTTTTACTCCAAGTCTCAAGTCAAGTCTCAAGTCTCTACCTTCAAGTCTCTACCTTCAAGTTTCAAGTTAAGTCTCAGGTCCTCGAAGATACTTTCAAGTCAAATCTCAAGTCAAATTTCAAGTCTGGAAGCCAACTTTATACCCCAACCAAAATTCCAGAATTATTGGATAGACAGAAATAAATTCAGTTTTAATAATTTAAGCAGAGTCAGCTCTCCACATTTTGCCATCTGCAGCTTTGGAAGTGGGAAATAGGATCCTATCTTACTCCCCATTACTAAAGATTCAAAAGATTTAGAAGGAAGGATCCTTCATCCTCAAGCCTGTTGCCTAACACATGCTGTTCCTCTCTGAGAAATGAACCCTGCACTCTGGGGTGAGTCTTGTCTTCTGCTTTTAGGAAAAGTTTTAGAAGGCTCCTCCGATATGCAGTGCGGACAGGCTGCTGAGCAGACCTCAAGCCCATTGCCTAACCTGTTTGCTGTTCCTCTCTGAGAAACACACTCACACCTTGGGCTTGAGAGAGATTGTCATGTGACTAGTAGGCAAAAAGTGATGGAGCCATGGTTCAAAGTCGTAAGTTTTCTGGATGAATGCGTCATGTCATTCAACCAAGGGCATCAAATCAGTCATTAAATATATATAAGTCTTGAGTTGAGTCAAGTCAGTGCATCATTTATGGCCAAGACGAGTCCAAGTTGAGTTACTGAAGCGACTTAAGTCCAACTTGAGCCTGAGTCTACCAACTCGAATCTACATGACTGAGTAGACCTGAGAGCCAGTCTGCTGTAATGGTTTAGGTTTTGGACTAAGACTCTAAAGACCATGGTCCAAATCCCTACTTGGCCATGGAAGCCCACTGGCTGACTTTGGGCAAGTTGCACTCTCTCAGTTTCAAAGGAAGGCTATAGCAACCCCCCTCTGAACAAATATTGCCAAGAAAATGCTGTGATAGTTTGCCTTTGGGTTACCATAATTTGGAAATGACTTGAAGGTGCACGACAATGAGAGTAGACCCATAGAATCTGTTGGACATGTTGACTCACCATTCAACAACTGATTGAATGGGCCTGTTGTTGTCGTGTGCCTTCAAGTAATTTTTGACTTATGGTGACCCTAATGCAAACTTATCAGGAGCTTTTATTGTATTTGGGAATAACCAACAGGATCCCAACATTGACAGCAAACTCAGTTCTTGAAATACTACTTGTGCAGCTGATATGGGAAAAGCCCCGCATAAGAAGAATATATCAACAGACTTGGGGTAAAACCAAAGTCTGCAGAAGTGTGTATGCATCTGCATTCCCACACAGGATACCTATACTTCAAACAGAACATATTCAAAAAGCAAAAAGTGGTGGCAAGCCTTAATCGGGGGGCTGAAAGGAAAGAATTATGGTGGGAAAATTGGAATAAAGCATCTGGAATTCTGAAAAAGTGAACACCACCCAGCAACACTATGTCATGTTTAAACACAATGGTGGTTGCACACCACATGAAAGAGGCTTACTAGATTGCTTCTTTGTGGCTGCTAAAAAATTAATGGAACTCCACTGAATTTCATTAATCACTAATTACTTCTAATGTTTATACATGAATGTAAGGACAGTGGCTTCATAACATACACAAAAAAGATGGATCCCTGCCCCAGGGAGCTTACACTCTAGAGTTTTATCACAAGAGAAGGGAAGAGGCATGAAAAATACATTAGGTATGGGAACCAATGATCTTAAATTTGTCTCAGACTTTGCTGCTATGGAGGATGGGTCAGGAAAGGCAGAACTGCAGAGGTGGATTTGAGGAAGATGAATTCAAATAATAGGAACATAAAGGAAGCAGTAGGGTTGACACATTCAATGGCATTGTTCAGATAGATGGAAGTTTGTTTTTATGATGCACCTTTCACCCAAATGGATGCAGGACGCATAGGGAAATAATGAGAAACAGGAGGGAAATCTCTCTTCTTGCCAAGTCTTTTTATGATTTAGCACTGAAGTTTGTTTTTTCCCTCCACTTCACACCCTTTTCCTTCCGTTCCTTTTTTCCTTTCCCTTTTCTTTCCATTTATCTTCCCTGCCTCCTCTCCACCTCTTCCCATTTCCCTTTGAATCTTACCTCTTTAAAAGTTTTATAATCATGTGCTGTTCACATATTATTCATACAGGCACTTTATAAGACTCTTTTAAGCAGGCTGTATGAAGGACGGAGTTCACTCTTGGGCAAAGGGTTTCAGAGGAAGGTGACTTTATTATTCAGCCAGGCACTCTGCAGAATACAGATAAACTTTTTGTACTTCTGGCTCCACTCTCTGCACTCTTCCTAGCATTGCCAACACACACTTCACTATTGGCTGACAAATTCAAATAACTATACTCAAACCCTATTGGAATTAAACATTCACTTGCTCTGGTGATGCCATGTTGGTATTATCTCCCCATATTTATTTAGTTATTTTTTTATTTATTAAAATGTTTATACCTATATTGAGAAATCTCGGAGCAGCTTAAAAATAGCATTAAAACAGGTTTCCTCCAGGAAAGATTTTGGCATGGGTGTCCTGGAGTAAAGCTAGCTCACATGATTAGCCAATCTGTATACCTATAGTTTCTAGTTTTCTGAGTACAGGACACACTGGCCGTTTCTGCACTACACTCTTATAGTGCGATTATTTCACTTTCAACATCCTAGGTAATCCTGGGGTTTGCAGTTTAGGGAGGGGCCATCTGGCCCCTCCCTAAACTGCAAACCCCAGGATTCTATAGGATGTTGAAAGTGGAATAATCGCACTATAAGAGTGTAGTGCGGAAATGGCCCTCGTTAGGAGACTATGACTGAAATCCTACATCATCTTAGTTCAGTGTAAATATTCACCCGTGGAATTATGCTATAATAGTGCTATGCAATCCTTGTACTAAACATAATCACTGAGCAATGTATGAGAAACTATGAATGTCATAGCTGTCTCCTCTTTGCACAATGAACAATGCACAGAGGCAGTAAGCAAAGCACAATGTGCATTGACACACTCCTGTAGATGCATTATTACATACCAGGCACAGAACTCTGCTTCTGTCACCTTTGAACAGGAACACTGCTGCTGTTCAGGGTTCCTGTCAGCCAGCCATACCCTTCTTGATCAGACCCTATTCCACTCTATGCCATCCTCCATTCTTCCAGCTGAGACAATTCTGAGTGACTATGGAGCTCCAGGGAGACAAGGTACAGCAATAAACTTTTATTATTTTTTTAAATGAATTGTTATTGACTTCTGCAAGCCTTAGTTGTTTTTTGTTTTTTTAAGCATCCCAATTCCTCTTCTCTGTTTTCTGCTGACTTTGTTTTGGCTTCTTGGCTGCTAGCAGTCAGCACCTAAGTTTCCTATGGGGCGGGGATCACGTAACTCAAAAATGGAGTATACAGTACTGAATAGGAGAGATTTGCAAAAACAGCTCAGGAAACCAAATATGGTGTCATGAGACGGGGAAGAAGTTGGCAATGAAAGACTTACGGGGGACTTAAAGTTAGTTAAACTTCTGGCCAGATGGGCCTTTAACTTCCTTTTGTTTAGAAGATGTTTGGCTCCTCAAGAAAAAGGTCTGGCACTTCTCTGCTCTGAAAAGGAAAATGCTGTTCTCACCCTGTCCTACCTAATAATGCAAAGACATAGCCGTGTTAGACTGGATCAGTATGCACAGAGATCTTGCAGCTCCTTTGAGGTAATTGAGAGAGAGATGTTGGTAACATAAGCTTCCATAGATTTAAGTCTACTGCATCAGATGCATGGAGTGAAGTGCCTAGGAATAGACTTTTATAACTATGAATAAGCAGGTTTGTTGTTGTTGTTAACTGCTGTCAAGTCAACTTCAACTTATGGTGACCCTATTAATTAGAGACCTCCAAATTACCTCATCAAGAACTGCCCTGCTCAGGTCTTGCAGACTCAGAGTTGTGGCTTCCTTGATTGACTCTATCCACCTGTAATGGGGTCTTCGTCTTTTCCTACTGCCTTTCACTTTCCCAAGCATGATTGTCTTTTCTAGTAAGCCATGTCTTCTCATGATATGGCCAAAGTACAACAAGCTCAGTTTAGTCATCTTGGTTTCCAGGGAGAGTTCAAGCTTCATTAGCTCTAGCACCCATTAGTTTGTCTTTTTAGCTGGCCAGGGAATCCATCAGTGATGTATTTAAGTCTTTTACTCTAAGGCTCAAGTCAAGTCTCAAGTTTTTGGAGACAGTTTCAAGTCAAGTCTCAAGTCTGGGAGCCAACTTTATATCCCAACTTATATTCCAGAATTTCTGAATAGAGTTGAATAAAGTCAGTTTTAACAATTTAAGCAG